>PVJI01001511.1:151451-178071 GCA_004026765.1 Micronycteris hirsuta
GGGGGGGGGGGGGGGGGGGGGGGGGCGGTTAGGTCTAAAGCGGTCTTTGACCCCTGCCTGGCTCCCAGAGCATCTTGGAGTCTGATGTCTGGATGGGGGGTGGTCAGAGATGGCTCTCCCAAGCCATTGTGGTCAGAGGACATCCGTTTGAGCGTATCCAAGGACCCAGGTCATCTTAAGAGGATTCGGTGTCTCAGGAGTCCTAGAGCTGCAAGAATACCTCATATGGGTGCCTCAGGTTTTAGGCGAGTATTCAGGGATTATCTGGGAGTGGTTCTAGGTCCTGTGATCTCAAGATCTAGGAATAATTGTACACAGGCAGGGTCAGGCATTGGCAATTCCTGACTAATTCTGGGGCTGTACTCTGAGGTTTCGGTCAGGGATCCGTGTGCTCCCAGGCCTGCCTGAGGTGTGAAGCTGGGGGATGCCTAGTGTCTCCTCAGTCTAGGCCATGGCAGAAGGGGACAGCGGGATGAGGACACCAGGACTCAGGATGCCTGGGACCTCTTGGGCAGACAGCCCAATGAAGGTGGGTCTGGGGTCCCTCGATCCTAGATTTGGGGTCCAGGTTCCAGGTCTGGGGTCTCTCAATCCAAACTCGAGCTCCAAGTTCCGGGTGTGCCTAGGTTTGGGTTTTGGGTCCGAACGGAGTCCAGGGTCCTGGACCCTCAACTTTGGGTCCTCGTTCTGGAGACCGGACCCACCAGGCCATCCTCACCGCGCAGCCTCCTCGTGGCGACCCCCGCAGCCAGCGCAGCCGCATCGGGCCGCAACCCAGTGGCAGGCGCGCAGGGGTGCGTAGCAGCAGAGGCAGGGCACCGCCAGGGAGAGTGCGGCCAGCGCGGCCCAGCGCGCAGCGGGGCGCGGGTGGCCCGGCTCGCAGGCGCAAGGGTCCGAGAAGTCGCCCTCGGCGTCAGACAGGCAGTGGTAGAGCAAGCTCTCTGCGCACCACAGGCAGCTGAGACGGCGCACCAGCAAGCGACCTGGGTCTGGGGCCTCCGCGCAGCGACCACCACGCCCATCTGCTCTGCGGCGGAAGAGCGCTCGGCAGTGCACGCAGCGCGCCGCCTCCTCCACCTCCGGGGACGCCTTGGCAGGAGCTGGGGGCACAGTCTCTGTGAGAGGGGCGGGTAGGGCGGCTGGGGGCCCCTGGGCTGCACCCCTCAACGCGCCAGTCTTGGCAAAGCGTACAACGCAGGTGGACAGGGTGAGGGGCGCAGGCAGCCCTGTGCGCCGATAATCCTCATAGCCGCGGCCGCACCAGCCAAGGCCCCCTGCCCCGCCCAGGGCCTCTGAGTGTTCCGGAATCTCCGTGAACGGTAAGAGCGGAGGGTAACTCTGTGGGAGGAAGGGACAGGAGAGCCCGTTAGCGGGGTCTGTGACCCCCCACATCGCACCACAATCCCAATCCATCGGTCTCAGAAAACCTAAGAACCCAAAGACCCCGCCCCAGGCTTCCAAACCGCTAGCCCTCTCCTCTCCCAAGGACAGAGGAAATCTAGGGACTGACAGAAGAATCCGGGCAACAAGCCCACATCTTAAGGACCTAGTCTGGACCCCAGTCCCGTCCTCTCTCAAAATGCAGACGTCCCAGCCCCCCAGACTGCTCTACGCTCAGATCCAGTTCTGGACCGCAACCATCTCTTCCTTCAAAATGCAAGAGTTGGGTCGCCAGATCCCTTTTATCCTCTGGGACGCCCAGCCCCATCTTGCCCCCAACCTCATAAATTAGGTAAGTCCAAAGAACTTCACTGAGCACCAGCAACCCCCCTAATATACTAGAAGTCATTGTCCAAGTCGTCTCCCAAACCCCTCTGGAAGAGAATTATCCAAAATCTCCAGGAGCGCAGGAGGCACGGGAGGTTCTCACCCAACCCTTCGGGAAACCCAGGCCTACAGGCTCCCACCCCTACCCCACCCACTGACGCAGGGCAGCCAACCCTTAGGATATTCACAGCCTCTCCCCTCTCTGAAGCCTCAGTTCCCGCCCACTCCGGGACCCAGACCCCACGGGGAGCCCCAGACTTCCGCAGGGGGTCGGAGGACACACCTGAGCAGAGGGGCGGCGGCGCTGGGGGGGCGTGGCCAGCCCAAAGCCAGAAGCTGACTCCACGGTGACTGTGGGGGCCGCAGCTGCAGCCGTGGTGGGAGGTGTCTCCTGGCGGCTGTGACCGGAGGAGGAGTCGCTGTCCACGTGGGACTGGAGGAGATTGGCGGCCTCAGAGCTGGACCAGCCCAGCCCAGCAGATGCCCTCACATAGACCCCCTCCCATTTCATGCGAGGGCTCTTGGGCCAGACAGGTCTGGACTCAAACTCCAGCTCTGCCTCTGACTGTTTGTGTAGCCTCCAGCAAGTGAGCTCATTTCTTTGAGCCTCAGTTTCCTCCTCTGTAAAATGGGGATCATAATGTCTACTCATAAGGCTGTGGTTAGGACCCACTGTAAAGGGCGTAACACATGCCTGAAGTTTAGGAACAGCTGGAAATGGTTATTGTTACTATTATTTGACCCTCCCCACTCCTCATCTGCTCAGCTCACCAACCCACAGAACATCAAATCATGCCTATCCCTTCTCAGAAGCCCTCTCCCTTGGCTAGTCAGCTGCCTTCCTGCCTCATGCCCACCACCACACCTTTACTGGTGCCGAGTCACCCACCTGGAATGTGTTCCTTCACATCGGGACCAAGCTCAGTCCTTTATGAGGTGAAACACCACTTCTCAGACCCTCGGTTTCCTTTCTGTAACTTGGGAACCATTCCTCCCTCATCTGTTTACTCTCTGCAATAGCCATTCATTGAGCACCCACGATGTGCCAGGCTCACAAAGGCTGTTGTGAGGACGTGAGACGGAGCATGGAAGGCACGGCATCTTTTCCGAGTAAGGGCTCAATAATCAAGAACTGTCTACGCGACTTTCCTAGACCCACCTGCATCTACCGCTACCCTGTGCGTCCCCCTGGTCTGCCCGGGGAACCAGTTTGCTCCTCAGCGTTCTCAGGCAACCCCCACTGTCCCCAGCAAGGGCAAAATCGCATTGGACATTCTGTGCATTTATTCAAAAAATTTATTCAACACATCTTTACTGAACATGTACTCTGTACCTACCAGCCCTGCTTTAAGCCTTGGAGACGCAGCAAGAAAGCAACGAAAGACCCCTGCCCCCCAGGAGCTGACGTTCTAGCATAGGAGGAGAGTAAAACCCACAGACAAGAAAATTGTCTAGTGGGAAAGAAAGTAAGGAAAGTATCTTAGAAACTGGGGAAAAAATTAGAACAGGATAAGCAGCATTAGGAGATTGCAATTTTAAACAAGTTCCTCAGGGAGGGCCTCAGTGAAAAGGTGACATGTGCGTAAAACCCTGAAGGCTAGGCTATAAGGGAAGGAGCCACGTGGAAATTTAGGGGGAGAGTGTTCCAGGGCAGAAGGACCAGCCAGTGCGAAGGCCCCGAGATAGTATTGGGCCTGCCCTTTGGAGCAACAGCGAGGAGGTCAGTGTGGCTGAAGCAGAATAAGGAAGAGGGAGAAGAAGAGGGGGCCAGATGGGGTGGGATCTCAGTACCACTGTAAAGACTTTGTCCTTACAAAGTCAGATGGAGCGCTGGCAGGGCTCTGAGTGGCGGATGGCCATGATCTGACTCAGATGTCGGCAGGGTCACTCTGGCTGTGTGTGGAAAGTGGGAGCAGGAGATGGGGTGCGGGTCGGGCTGACAACGAGAAGCTGGTGGGATGGTCTAGTTGGGGGACGAGGTTGGACAGTTACCAGGGTGGAGACAGAGTCTGACCATTTTGAAAGTGAAGCCAGTATTTGCTGACAGATTAGAGGAGGGCCATAAACAAAGAGAGGAGTCCAGGATGACTCCAAGGTGTGTATCCTGAAAAATTAAAAGGATGACTTGTCATGAACTTGTTCATCCATTTACTTTAAAAAAAAAAAGATTTTATTTATTTATTTTTAGAGAGAAGGGAATGGAGCGAGAAAGAGAGGGAGGGAAACATCAATGTGTGAAAGATACATCAATTGATTGCCTCTCGCACGCCCCCAGCCGGGGACCTGGCCCACAACCCAGGCCTGTGCCCTGACTGACAATCAAACCCGCGACCTCTCCGCTTGCAGGCTGGTGCTCAATCCACTGAGCCACATCAGCCAGGGCAATTTATTTTTAATATTTATTCATTTTTGCAGTTTGCCTTTCTTTACATTTTTCTCCTGCCTTTCCACACTAGAAGAGAAGCTCCATGAGGAAGGGGACTTTGTTTTGCTCACTGATGTATCCCCAGTGCCTAAAACACTACTTATTGAAGGTGCTCAATAAGTACTCTAGAATCTGAACGTGTGAACGTATTCTATCAGGACAGAACAGAAACTACAGTAACTGGGATTGAATTGACCTGATAGTTTGGAAACAAACTTCTGTCCCCAGCATGTGGTATGGTGCCTGATACACAGTAGGTGCTCAAGAATATTTGTAGAATAGAAATAAACCCCTGCCCTTCCAGCAGAGCTGGTCCTGAAGACTCACCGTCAGAGGGCAGGGGGTCTCAGCAGTGTCCTGGGAAGGGGAAGAGGAAGAGGAGGAGGAGGAGGGGGTGAGCGAGCCTGGGGCAGGGAGAGAAGCAGAGAGTGAGTTGTGTGCACCTCAGCTTCTCCCACCCCTCCACCCCAGCCCCCAGTTCCCACCACCTGCACCATTAACCTTGATCCAGTGCGGCCAGTGCAGTCAGCAGGCTCTTCTGGAACTCATCGGCCTCTGCAGGACTCTGAAATGTCAGCCCGAACTTGCAGTCGCCCAGGCTCCAGTGATGAAAGATGGGGTTCACCTTGTTGTAAACCAAGCCTGGCTTCAGGGGACACTCCAAGGTGGTCTGAGGGGCAGGAGGGAGACAGGTCAGACACCTCCACCCAGCCATGCCTGGGACTCCTCTACCCCCGGCCTCTTTGCATACCCCAGCGTCCCACAAACCTCATTTCTCAACCCCAGATATACCCCTGAACCCTGACCCCTACCGCCCTGAAATTTTATTGAGTACACATCTGATATTCCAACTTCCCCCAGACTCCTTAATCCCTACATTTTCCAATACACCCACCCCGATATTCCAACAGGAATCCCAAATCTCGAATATCTCAAAAAATTCATTAGCCCTCTTCTGATAACCCAATATCCCACCTTCTGACTCAACAGTACTCCCCAAACGTTATTGAACACCTCAAAATATTATTGTTAATCCCCTCTCAGTGCCCCACTAGTCCCCCAAAATGCTAGCCTCCAAATTCTTATCAAACTCCCACAGATTTCCCCACATAATGCTCAACACCCTAGATGTTCCCTCATATCCTTGCCCAGCATCACTATACTCCTTCACATCATTTCAAATCCCCATGCATCGGTCCTTCTGACCCCTGCTCCAAAGTGCAACCTTTCCCCCAAGGCTTTGTAAACCATCCAGATCTTTCTACTATGCTCCTAGCTGAAACTTCAACAGTATCCTTCCAAATTGTGCCAGGCAGCCCGGAATATTCCTGCGGAACCCAAATATAGGACTGTCAGCCCTATCTGACATTTCCAGATGGTCCCCCACCGAATGCCTCCATCTACTTAGGGCAGACCAAGAGTGGAGGGCCTCATGGTGAGGATCTCTGAACAAGATGGAGCCATGGGAGGGCTCTAGGCCGAGGACGGATATGATCTGAGTAGGTGGTAGCAGAGCCCCTGTAGAACACACTGAGGTGGAGGACGGAGCAGGCAAGGAGAGCAGTGAGGAGGCTGCTGTGACAGTCCCAGGGACGATGGCAGTAAACAGGACCTTCTTAAAATCTCAACGTTCCTGAAACTCCCAACTCTTATCTATAGGACAGATACTCACTTCTCAACTCCATCCCACACCCAGGTCTGATTCCCAGGCTTGAGGCTGACCTGACCTCACCTTTGCACTCCCAGCCCCATTTCCCTATTTCCCCATGCTCCCACCCTACTCCCACGCCCCACAGTGGCTCACTTTCTGGTCCCGGAGTCGCTCCCCGTGGATGACGTAGTGCCCCTGGCGGGCCCCCCCCTCGGGCCTGGCCCCTCGGACCCGACATACGCTCACCTGGCTGAGGCCCCCGCCCCCCACAGGCAGCCAGCCCCCACTGGAGTCATCTCGGGCCATCACCACAGCTCGGACCCGAACCATGTACCTGGAGGGGAGGGGACAGGGCATGGTCAGGGAGTTCCAATCCTGTTCTCCCAGTCAGTGTTCCCCCGCCCCTCATCTCCCCTCCTCTTTTCTCACATCTGGATCCACTGCAACCTTTACCACTGATACTCAGCTTACCTTCCATTCCCACCTTCTCCTCTGTCCCCTCCTTCTCTCCCCATGCCCTTCTTCCAGCATGGCTTCCTTCTTCCTCATGCCATCTCTTTTCTCCCATGCCCACCTTTTCCATATCTACCTTTTCTCTCCATACCCCTTTCTTTCCTCTCCCCATCTTTCCCATCCGTACCCCACAGCCTCGGTTTCCCACTTCCCTTCTCCTTCCTGCTCATCCCCTATCAATCCCATCTCCTTCTCATACCCACAGCCCCACCCATCCTTCCCCCTCACAGCTGGGTGCCTGCGCATATGTATTTTCTTAGAGCCCATCACATCAGCTCCAGTCCCCCCTTACACTGCCTCCGCACCTCGCCGCCCAGGCCACTGGCTGGGTGAGAAACCCAGGCTCTCTTCCCCCCATCCCTTCCCGGATTTATGAATGAGACCGGATGCAAAGCTCACTGAGTCACCCAGTAACGGGAGATGGTCCGGGTGAGAATGAGAAATGGCCAGAGAGAGGCCGAAAGGGAGATGGAGGCAGGGGAAGCCAGAAAGCAGCGATCGAGACACATCCAGAGAGCATTTCATTCACAAAAAACCAAACCTGTTCCCTGAGGCCCCAGCCGAGGGAAGGCAAAGCAGAGATTGACGGGGGGAGGGGGAGGTTTGATCCCTCCTCCTCCCCGCCCCAGCATCCTTCAAAACCCCGCCCCCAGCTTAGGAGACGTAGCCCTCCGCCCAGTAATCGGGATCCCCGTCCAGCCCCTCACTACCACCTAGCGCAGGGACCCGGGCGCCCCAGACTTAAGGGCCCATGCAACGAGCTCTAGCCCTTTCCCCCACCTGCAGGCTGTCAGGTTTCCCCAGCCCTTCAGTAGAGGAAGGGGCGGCCGCAGCGCCCCCAGCCCCCTTTTCTCAATGGGATGGGATTTTGTGAATGAGCAGTCACGTGACTCTGCTTCCTTTGTCCGCCCGCCTCCCCCGACAACAGGTGAAGCACAGAAAAAGGGCAGGGGTCCCCCGCAGGGCCTAGCTGGGATAGAACGCTGGGATTTCTGGGTGTCCTACGCTCCCCACACGTTTCCCGGGGGGAGTGGTCCCCACAGTTCCTCAAAGGTAGGGGTCCTGTACTAAATTTTATGAATGGAGCATCCTCGGAGGAAGTCCAGGCCCCCCAAATGGACACTGGTACCCCAAATGGCTGCCGTGCAGTTTAGGGGCCCCCACTCCCTTGCCCTTCCAGCCGGGATCTGGGGAGCGCCCGGGTGGGCAGGAGGCGCAACGCGGTCCTGTCCGCCCCCACACCAGGACAGATCTGTCAGCCCCCGCCCACTCGACCCCCTAGGCACCTGCCTGGGAGGCTCCGGCCGGGCTCCGAGCTGCGGCGACGTGGCCTCCTCCTCCTGTTCGCTCAGGCTCCCTCGCTGGCTACGGCGGCGCTAGAGACGGGCTCCGGGAGCCGGGGCGAGGGGGGAGAGAGGGGGAGCCTGGAAGATGGGTGGGGGGAGGGGGCGGCTTGGGGGAGGTGTAAACGCGAGGCGGGCGTACTTGCCCGCTGGGTCCTAGAGCCCGGCATCATCCCTTACGAACAGCCCCCCAGCCCCATTTTTCAGGACCCAGAAAGGATCCCCTACTTTTCCACCCACCCGCGCTATTGGTCCCTGAGGAGGTGGGGGAAGGGGTCTGGTACATTGCCTGGTCTCAGTGTTCTTAAGAGGCAAGGGTCTACGCTTTGGGTTCTAAATGGAAGGGGCTAAGTGCCAGGCAAGATTCGAAGAGGGTGGGGCGAGAAGGGAGCATTCGCAAGAGGGCGGGGTCAGAGGGCCCAAGAAAGGAGAGACCGAGGGCGCCCCAGGCACGACACGTGAATGCGTCACGGAGGGGGCGGGTCCACCGTGGATGGGCCTGGGCAGGCAGAGGAGAGGGTCCTGAGAGTTTAGAAGTAAATTGTTTTACGGGAGGGGCGCCAGAGATCCAAGAGGGAGGAGCTACGTAGCAGTGTTCCTAATGGGCGGGGCTTTGGGAAAGAGGCTAACGGAGGGGCGGAGCATTATAAAGGGGAGGAGCGAAGGAGAGGGTTCTAAAGGGGTGGGGCCTAGAACTCCGGGGCCTGGGAACGGGGAAGAAGACACTCAAGTATTTCACAGGGAGATCCAGGTTCGTAGGAGGCAGGGCTCAAGCTGTCTGACTGGAGGGCGTGGCCTCGAGGCCAGAGGCGGGGCCTAGATCTCGGGGTCTGCCCTCGCTGTCTCGCCCACTTGCCTTCACCCGCACCCTCGTTCTTTTCGGTTATTTTCTGCTACGGCCGTTCCCCGCCCTGCCCTGGGCCCAGGGGGCCACTGTCTGAACTTTGGTGGGCAGGAGGAATCGGTGAGTGGGAGCCTTTGGGTGAAGGAGAAGCCAAGGGCGGAGCTTGGGGAAAGGGGTGTGGCTTGACGTTGAGGCCAGCCGCTAGACCCGCCACGGGCAGAGAAGTTTGAGTGAGGCCCGAAGATCCGGCGCTACCTGGGTAGAAGGCGGGCCTCAAATGATCGACAGAGAGATGGGAGGGTTAAAGGTGAGGGCTGATGGCTAAGCAGGACAACTCCTGTAATTTGTTAGGCGAAGGTGGGGCCCGACCTGGGTAGGTGTGGAGGAGGCCCCGTTCCCTGACCGCCGTGCGGGACCAGCGCATGGGGGTGGGGCTGGAGTGCCGGGAGAGGAGCTTGCACTCCTCTGTCCAGAGTGATCGACCCGCGTGGCGGGAAAGCGGGCACGATCTGTGTCTTGGAGCCTGGAGATCCGGGGCGTGGCCAAAGTGTAGATGTGATTTGAGGGACCAGCCAGGGAGAGGTGGAACCTTAGTAAACTAAGGGGATGGAGCCTGTGTCTGAACAGCAGCTGTATGGGGCCATGGGGAAGAAGGCGTGAACGCCCAAAGTCGGAACGCCATGCCGCTAGAGACGGGGCCTGAGTAGATCTTGGAGGGCACGGGAGGACCAAGTACAGCCAGCCACATCGGGTCCCCACAGACCTGGCAGCCTGACTGGCATTAGTTTTTCTGACCACAGTCCCCGACCTCCGTCAGAAATGGGGAACGTGCAGTCGGAGCCGTCCGCGAGCGGGGGCTCCCGAAAAGAGCAGGCCTCGGACCGCTCCTCTGAGTCCCGCCGGAAGTCCTCGGCGGAGCCCGAGGTGACCCCCTCCTCCCCTGCCAGACGCCTGGCTCGCGGGTTGGGAGTTTGGTTTCCCGGCAGCTCAGCGCCCTCGGGACTCCTCGTACCCCCGGAGCCCCAGGCCTCACCCTCGCCCCTGCCCCTGCCCTTAGAGCTGCCCTCGCCAGTGACGCCCCCTTCAGAGGAGGTGGCTGTGGCTGCGGCTGGGGCTGCAGTCTCCACACCACCCCCGCCCCCCGTGGGGACCCTGCTGCCCGCACCGTCTAAGTGGAGAAAACCCACGGGCACTCCGGTGCCCCGGATACGTAGTCTGCTGGAGGCAAGCCATCGTGGCCAGGGCGACCCTCCAAGCCTCCGCCCACTGCCGCCACCGGCCCTGCCACGAACCGAAGAGGACTCCGACCCTGTCTCGAGAGCCCCATCCCCGCCTCCGCCACCCTTGGAGCCCCCAAAGCCTCCGCCTTTCGATCGACAGCCCTCCGACAGCAGAATCAGTCCTCCTCTGGCCACAGCCGTCGAAACCCCCACAGACAGCCAGGTCGCGCACGACAGCGAGCGCCAAACTGCCGGCGGGGCCCGCGGAGGGGCGCTTCCCCAAGGAGGCGAGGGCGAAATGGCCCAGCCCGCAGCCTCCGAGTCCGGCTTGAGTTTGCTGTGTCAAGTCACCTTCAAGTCGGGGCCCCCTTTGACCCCTGCGGCAGCCTCGAGTTCCTTAGTCGCCAAAGTCTCGCTGGGGGGCGGTAAAGGCAGGGGACTCTTCGCCGCAGCCTCGGCTGCCATCTCTTATGCCGAGGTCCTGAAGCAAGGGCCCCTGGCTCCTGGGGCTGCTCGCCCCCCGGGAGAGGTCCCTCAGGGGACCCAGGAAACGGAGGGTGGTAATGGAGACAGCGAGGGGTGTTCTGGGCCCTCCTCGGCACCTGCGTCCTACGCCCGAGCCCTTCCGCCTCCACCCTACACCACCTTCCCAGGCTCGAAGCCCAAATTTGACTGGGTGAGTCCTCCAGATGGTCCTGAACGCCACTTCCGCTTCAACGGGGCTAGCAGAGGCATCGGAGCCCCCAGACGGCGCGCAGCTGCTCTCTCAGGTCCCTGGGGCTCCCCACCGCCTCCGCCAGGGCAGACACACCCAGCTCCCGGGCCCAGGAGGCCCGCGCCCGCCGTGCTGGCGCCGCCCCTGTTCATCTTCCCAGCGCCCACCAATGGCGAGCCTGTGCGCCCCGGGCCTCCCAGCCCACTGGAGTTGCCGCCGCCTCCGCCACCTCCCACGCCGCCTCCGGTGCCACCGCCCACACCACAGCCGTCCGTGCTCCAGCCGACACCACCGCTCTTAGCGCTCCCGCCCACCCCAGCCTCAGGCCGCTTGGAGTCCCCTGCGGATCCCGCCCCGGCCCTCGCCTTAGCTGCGGACCAAGCCCCAGTCCCACCCCCAGCTCCAGCTCTTAAGGCCGAACCAACGCAGCCCGCGCCCCCGCCCATCAAAGCCCGCACTCGCAGAAACAAGGGCGCCCGTGCCGCTCGGGGCGCGACCTGTGAGGATGGCGCTCCTGGAGAGGGTGCTCGCGAACGGACTGCAGCTACCATGACTGACAGTGGCAGCGGTGGGGCTCCTCCAGCAGGAACGGCTACCACTGGTGCCCGGCGCCACTGGCCGCCCTTCCAGGTGCTTAACTCTTGTCCTTGCAAGTGTTATTGCCGCCACCAGCCACGCCATCGCCGCCTGCCACGCAACGTGTCTGCCTGGTGAGGGGAGGTGGAAGGTTTTGGGGGGCGGGGTATACTCCTCCTAAGCTCCCAACCCGACTTCAGTGGATAGAGCCCCATTCAGCCCTTTCGCTCAGGACCTCTGGTGACCCTCGACCTTTTGCTTCGCTGCATCTCAAACCCATCCGTGCTCCAACAGGAAACACCTTAGCCCAGCTCCTTGTTACCCAGACCTCCTTGGCTGCCCTTCAGGGATGGGAATGGAGATGCCTGTCCCCTAAACCAAATGAATATAAATGCAGGACTCCAAAAGAAGCCTTAGGTCTAGCCCCTCAGACTTCCACCCCTCCCTCCAGCCTATGGCAACTTTTGACTCTGGAACCCAAGGTTTTAACCACCAGAGGGCACTGATGCCCAGTCCTTGTGCTGCAGACTCTTCAAATCCAGGGGAGATTAATACATCAGCAAATTACCCCTTTTACTGAAACTCAGAATTCGTCACCAGAGTCTGTCTGAACCTGGCTCTTGAGAATTCTGAATCCCTAAGAGACCCTCTAGCCTGCACCCTTGGAGCTCAGCTGGGAAGGGGCAGTAGAAATAGGGAGGGAATGTTACACCATCACCAAACCTGAGCCCACTTTTCTACTTAGTTTAGATATAGCCCTGCCCTAGACTTCCTATGGGACATTCAGACATGGTCCCTTATGCAGATAAGGAAAGTGAAACCCCAAAGGGGTAAGGGCCTGACCACAAGGCCAGACCCTGCTGACTCTACCTTCATTCTAGGCTGAGCACACCCACCAACCACCTGAGTGAGCCATCCTGGGTTGCCACCATCAAGTTGGCTGGCTCCCTAGTAGCTGGGCTGGAGCACTTCGACTTGCAGGCCACCCATTCCAACTGAGTGCAGTCTGTTCAATGCCTCTATCTTCCCCTTCTTGACAATAAAATAACACACCATCCAGATGCCTAGCTGCTTGTCAAGTCACATGCTAAGGAATGAAGGAGTGGGTTGGGCAGGGCAGAAGTCTCCATGTATGAATCACATCCTATAAACTAGAGGTTGGCCCTGGCTGCTGTGGCTCAGTGGACTGAATGGCAGCCTGCAAACAGCAGGGCCACCAGTTCAATTCCCAATCAGGGCACATGCCCAGGATGCAGGCCAGGCCCCCAGTAGGGGGCGAGCCAGAGGCAACCACACTTTGATGTTTCTCTCCCTCCTCTAAAAATCTTTAAAAAAAATAAATGTACAGGAGGTTGGACCTAGAACAATAGTAATGGAGGTTCCATTCATCCAGCATCCAGACCAACGGGCCCCAGGGTGAGATGGTCCCATTCCCCTTCATACCATCAGCCCCATTTCTGAGTTTACCTGTGCTAAGCTCAAGGGTTCAACAAAAATGACTCTGGAAAGCAGGAGTGATCATTCCCATTTTGAAGCTAGAGGGAACTTGTCTCTGGAAGACTCGAAAATCCCACAATTGACTCAACCAGATTTGGACTCTGTTTTAAACACCTCAAGAATTTCAAGGCAGGAAACATAGGCTGTGGGTGTGGGAAGTCATTAAGTCACAGCACCGGCTCACGAACGGTGGGAACCAAAGCAAGCCCATGCCTTTTGTTCCAAGAGGTCTCAAACTGGTAGCCCACACAGGAGTTCTATCTTGCTTGGCATTGAAACAAAACTGGTTTAATTCATTGCAAACATTTTTTAAATATAGACATTTTATCCCCCCTCCCAAAAAACTCTGGTGCCTTGGCCTGGCCCTCCTGTGTCCACAGCTGGCTGTAGCAGTCCCTTTACCCAGGGCCTGTGCTCCCCCAAGCCACACTGCCATGTGTTTGATACGATACCTTGAGCAAAGGCCACTGGACAGACGAAAACTTGTAAGTTCTTCAGAGATAAAAGACTTGTCTCCCCACCATTCCACCCCCGGAGACAAGGGTCTAGGAGACAGAATGCCCATCCAGCTTTATTGGAGCAAACCCTGCACTACAGCTGCTTTCAGTAATGCAAACCACACCCCCCCCTACCCCGCCAGTGCCTGCTGGGCTCAGACGATCATCTCCAGCTGCCGGGCGTACTCGATGACCTGTTTGGCCAGCTCCGTGGAGGGGATGGTAGTATCTTCTGGCTTCTGCTGCTGGCTGGCAAAGCTGTAGTAGTTGTTGAGGCCCAGGACCCACCCTCGCTGCAGAAAAGGAGGAAGGAGACGGGTGGGGTGATCACATAGGCTCCCTTACCACCCCCAGAGCCAGCACTTACCCAGGTAGGCCCTGGCTTGCTTTCCTCACCAATCCTAATCTGCCTGCACAACTCTAGACAAGTAACTTCACCTCTCTGCACCTCAGTTTCTCCATGTTTGAGACAAGGCCTAGTCACACTCCTCTCCAGGTCTGCTATGAAATTTTAATCAACACTTGTGAAGTGCTGAGAACAATGTGTGGTTCAGAGTAAACAATCACTAAATATCAGCTGTCACCACCATTCAAGTTCAATTTCACCTCTTCCAGCCTGGTCTTGACTCTCTTCAGTCACTAGGGTCACTGTACCCCATGCACCAGCATGTCTAGGGGCACTGCTCCTGCACAAATACCCCAGACCAAATGAAGCAAAGTCGTGTGGGGGAAAAGCTGCAACCTCCAAGGAATTCTGATAAGATCAACAGCCAAGAGGTGCCAGTTACCCACCTCCACCTTGCTCCCAGTGTTGTGCTAATCTCACCCCACATGTTAAATTCTAGCCCCATTCTACAGATAGGGAAACTGAAGCTCAGAGAAGTTCTGTGGATTGCCTGAGGTCACATAGCTGGATTTTTAAACCTGGGTAGTCTTGCTCCAGTCCCTCTAGGCTACCCTCAATGCTATCAGTGAGTGCACCCACTGGCCCCATAACCCCTTGCACCCTAGCCACCTTCTTGGCGTAGTCTGTCATCTTTTTGGGTGTGTTGAAGAAGAGGATCCGGGTGGCCTCAGTGAAGAGGATTTTCTCATATGCCTTCTCGATGCAGCCAGCAATCTCATCTCTGGGGGAAGAATGAGGTTCTCGCTATTGAATACACACAGCAAGCACTCCAGGCCTTGTCCCCACTGGTCTGACATGCATGAACTCTGACCCTTCAGTTCAGCACTGGCTACTGGAGTATGTTTGTTACATGTCCTGTTTAACCAAATTAACCAACAGGAGGCTGAGAGAAAGAGGGAGGGGCCCGACCAGAATTCCAAGCCAGGGCCACACCCAAGTCTCTCTGGCTTCCCGGCCCAAACTCAGAACGCCACTCCCGAGGACTTCAGGCTATCTGAAAGCTAGGCTGGGAGTCCTGGGAAGGGAATTACATAACACCACTCCACACAAGCGTGCTCTATCCCATTTCTAGACCCAATCCCAAGGGGGTTCCTTGCACCCCTTCCAGGAGGCATCATGATCAACATTGTGGAGAAAAATATGGAGTCACTGAAATGGAAAAAGGGGGCAGCTCTGGGGGGGAAATGACAGGGAAAAAGCATCTGTTTCTGAGGTATTTTATCTCTTTGGTCAAGTAGTAAATGAGGGCATTAATTTTTTACTCCCTGTTGATTTTGGAGTTAAAATATTTCATAATTAAAATAACCTAAACCCGCAAAACTATCCTCCTCACTCCCACCACCTCTGGGCTTGGCTTTGCCACTTAAGGAATAAAAACCCATCTCAATCTGGCTTCTGTCACCACCTGGACACCCTTTAACTCCTGACGGGACTTTTAAATGTCATGCCCACTTGTCTGTGTGATGTCACTTGTGAAGAGAGCAACCTGAGGGGCTAGGGGGAATTGAGGGTCCCTACGTAAAGAAAGGGAAACTAAGTAAGGGCTCTACAGTTCAGGTGATTTGAGGTGAGGTCACATGACTCACGGAACACTTCTAAGAGCGGCAGCGCGGTCCTGTTTGCTGAGCCCTGTCTGGGTGCCAAACCCAGGCTCCGTGTCTGACATATATGGGTACACTCATAAACAGCCCCGAGCAAGAGGGCAGCTATCTTCCACAATCTCGTAAGCGGTTCCAGTTCACAGCAAAGAAAACCTGATATGCCCAGCATCCCCAGATCACAACTGGCCAGAATGGGATTCAACTAAGGGCTGCCGGACTCCCGATTCAGAGCTTTCTGAACTGCCGAGGGCTCTGGCCACCCACGCACCTGATAGTGTCAAGCAGGATGTCAATGAAGAAGGTATAGCTCTCTGCGGGGATGTTGCCCTTGGCCAGGAACACTTTGTTGTAGCTGCCCTCCATCAGGTACTGCAGAGACCGGGGGAGGGAAGATGAGAGGATGAGGAAGAGGCGGCCCACCCACTGAGGCCATACTTCTCCCAGTGCCTCCGTTAAGTCCGACTCTGCTAGAACACCCATTCCCTGTGCAGAATGCACACCTGCTCTACCAGGAAGCCACCCCTGGTTTACTTACACACACACACACTCCCAGCCTGCCCCGAGGTTGGTATGGAATCATCTTGCCTACACTCTCAATCACAGGAGGGAGACAGAGCTGGATGCACTGCAAACCCATTCCTCCTCTGTCCAAGCTGCGCTGCCTGCCTTAACTGCATTCTGAAGTCAAAATCCTCCCAAGAGACCTCAGGTTTAAGAACTAATTCCTAACCTTAGCTCCTAAGGCTCTTCCTGACCCCACTGACCTTGTTCTAGACACACGGTTCTTTTTGCTACTCCTCAGCCACACCGGCCATGTTTCTGCCTGGGCCTTTGGTCTGCCTGCTCTTCTGCCTGGACCACTGTCCCCACAGATGTCCATGTAGTTGGGTTCTTCACCCCACAAGTCTTTCTTAAATTTTACCTTTTTAGCAAGGCCTTCCGTCCTTAAAAATCCAACCCTGCTCCTGACTCTCCACCCTCCTCCCTGCTTTATTTTTATCCACATCACTTAACATCTGAAAGATCACATAGATTACTTAATCCTTTTGTTTTTTGCCTGCTTCCTCACCTGGACGCCATGCTCCCAAGATCTTATCTGTTTTGTTCACTGTACAGTCTGAAAACCAACCACAGTGCCTGGCACATGGCTGGGGCTCATTACTTGTTGGACAAATAAGCAAATGAGTCCACGGGCTAAAAGACGAGGGAACCCTACCCAGTCCTCCACGCAACCCGCCCCAGGGTCTGTCACTGCACCACCCCTTTAGCCCAGCCTTCCCCCTCCCTTTCTCCAGACTCACTTGCTCCAGGGACACAGGATGCTTGATGTATACATTGGTCTGGATGTCCTTGGCAGGCAGCCGCTCCAACTCGGTGTGGAACTCAGCCACCCGGTTCTGAGACAGCAGGAAGAGGAGGTTAAGGCCCAAGAGCTGGTGCATGTATGCTGACTCAGGGAGCTGCTCCCTGTGAACCAGGGAGAGGGAACCAAGGTAAGAAGGACTTAGGTACCTACTGAGCCCCCCACTCCAGGTTCCAGGGACACTGATGACTATCCCATGATGTCTCCTTGGAGAGGTAGTCCTGGGTTTTCAGATGAAACTCATGTCCAGAGAGGCACGAAGAAGTCACAAGTCATATGGGCCCAAGCGAGTGACTTCACTTCAGTAAAGTAACTCAGCCTCGGTTTCCCCAACTGTAAAAATGGGTATCCCCACAGTATCCACACGACGGAGATGAGTTAAATAAGGGTTAAGTGAATTAAATGATTTAACCTAGATAAAATGATTGGAATAGTAGCTGGCCCAAATAAATACTATGTATGTGTTAGCTTTGATTATGCTATTAAGAATCATCACCCTTATTTTAAGGGGGAAAAGGCCCAGGGAGGTAAGGTCATTTGCCTAAGACCACATAATAGGGAATGGCAAAATCAGTTTCAAACTCAGGTTTGTCTGACTTCGGATGTTAAATTCTTGATCATTAATCCATGCAGGGATCACTGAATTATAAAACCATTCAGTTTTATATTAAATACCTATCTATTGAGTCCATGCTTGGGCTCAGCCCCGTTCTAGCAAAAGTGGGACACAGCAGTGACCAAGACCCCGCTGCCTTTAGGAGGCTCACAGTCCCACAGAAGAGACAGGCCTGGGATGGTGGAGACACAGGCAGAGGTATCAGGGCTGGGATGGGGCAGCTAGGAAGAGGTCTGATACCACAGGAAAGAGCTTGGCCTGGAATCTGAGGGCTATGGGGAGCCATGACAGGTTCCTAGCAGGCGAATGACACAGTCAAATTTTAGTATCAGAATAATTCTACTGGCTGCCATGCTGGGGAGCAGGAGAGATGATCAAAGGGGTCAAGGTGGGGCCAGGGAGAATGAAACGTGATGGTAGCTACCACTGGGGAGCGGAAATGTAGTGTGGGAATGTGGAATGGGAGACAGATGGGTGGCCAACAGAGACTCAGGACCGCCGGGCCAACCCCTGACCCTGCAGCCTCTGAAGATGGAGCTAGGGAATGGGGAAGTTCTCAGACCAGAGCACCTGGAACCAAAGAGCCACCATGTAAATTGCAAACGCCCTGCCCCCCGCCCCCATCAGGGGCAGAGTCCATCCTCACTTGTAATCGAAGTAGTAGCATTTGAGCTGGGCCATGTAGCGCTCGAAGGAGGGGATGTCCTTGCGTAGGATACTCCACTGGGCCCCAATCTCCAGTATGTCACCTGAGGATAACAGGGCAGGTTCTTAGGAGGTGACTGAGTCCCTCTCCTGACCACCACTGCCACCATTTCTGCCATGATTCCCTAACGCATCACCCTCCACCAACTCCAGTAACACTCACGGGCCAGAATGAGCTGCTGTTTGGTCAGTTTGGTCCCTGTGGTTGGTAGGAAGTTGAGCTCCAGCAGAACTAGCTGACAAGAAGGAATGGAAAAGAAAGAAGAAAGGAAACAGGATGGGACTTCAAGTAATGATTACTTACTTTTCCTAGGCCTTGGTTTTCCAGCCTACAAAATATGGCTTGTCATCATCCCTTACTCATCAGGTTGTTATGACCATTAAAGAAGTCAGCCCTCATAAAGCACTGTGAGTGCTCATTCAGGATGACCTCACGTTACAATTATTAACAGCCCCACTGGGGAAACAAAATCCCTGCCTGACCCAATGGAATCAAGGAGATGGGGCGACAATAGCACCTTCAGTTCTTGGCAGACTTTACCCACATCCCCCAACCCAAATCCACACCAGAGAGGGAGGGACGCTAACTTCCCCACATTGTCCAGCCCACACCTCACTTCTTACCTGACACCCACCCCCCTCAGCTACTTGGTCCAGCCCACAATATTTGTACTTCCCCAAACCCTCAGTCTGAAGCACCTTGAACCCTACTCTAGTCCTCTACTATAAGATTTTTTTTTTTGGCCCTGGCTGGTGTAGCTCAGTGGATTGAGCACGGGCTGGGAACCAAGCGGTCCCGGTTCAATTTCCAGTCAGAGCACACGCCTGGGTTGCGGGCCAGGTCCCCGTGAAGGCCATGTGAGAGGCAACCATACATTGCTGTTTCTCTCCCTCTTTCTCCTTCCCTTGCCCTCTCTCTAAAAATAAATAAAAATAAATCTTTAAAAAAAAATAAAGATTTTTTTTGGTAGTTAGTCCAGCCTTCACGACTTGGTTGATTTCCCACACCCCACAGTTGCCTCCCTAAACCTCAAATCTCTCAGACCCAAACTTGGTCTGGTCTAGTGTATACTCCATTACCGCAGCCTCCTTTCATCACCCTATACGGTCTTCATTCCCCACTTAGTCTTGTCCAGAATCCGCCACTAGAAAAACTCCAACACCCCATCTTGCCATTCCAGCCAGTTAGGCCTCCAAGCATCATCAAAATTTTGACTTCTCACTCGTTTGTGCTAAAACCACTCGTTTAACCCCCGCCCCCAACCTTGGGGCCGCATTTACTCGGTTTCAGGCCCCTCTCACTTCTTCCCCCCTCGACGTCCGCACTTTGGCTGTTCCGAACCCTTCACCCTACTGGATCTCCGTCTTAGTCTGGTCCGCACCGCGCTCTCTCCCGCTGGCCAGAATTCGGCTCGGTCCAGAACCCTCGTAGCGCCCTCGGCCATCCATACCTTGAGACGGCCCAGCTCTTCACCGCACTTGCTAAGGTTGGGGCTTTTACGGTTCCACTCGCCCTTGAGCTGCTCGTACATGCCGGCCGCAGCCTGCAGGACCGCGCCCGAAGCCGCCGCAGGCCCGGAGTTCGAGGAGCCCACAGCCCCGTTCAACGCCGTGGCCGCCATCTTCCGTGATGCGGCAAACCGATGGCGGACTTAGGGCAGCGAGGCCTACCGCCCGTATTCCGGAAGAGGTGGGGCCGAGAGGTGGAGCCCAAACCTGGGGCGAGGCTACGATGCTCGTCTCCGCCCACCGCGCTTAGAGCTCTGTCGCTCTTGGGGAGGTGCCTTCGGAGCTCAGCCCTTAAAATGCACGTCATTCAGAGCCTCGCGGGCAGTCTCCCAAGATGGTGGCCGGAAGTCGCCCCTGCTATAACTGAAAATGGCTGTCGTCGCCGCGCTTCCTCACATTCTGTAATCAATATGCCTGTCTTGGCTTCAGTCTGGGCTTTCAAGTCGCTACGTTTTTAGTTTGGAGGTTATAACTTCAACATGGCAGCTTTTCAAAGCCAAGAAATGGCAGTGGTGGAGCCATTTAGAAAACTGTGTTATTCTTTCCATTTTATAAACAGGCTTTGACACTTGGGTAACTGTAATGGGATGCAGCCAGGGCCCCCACAAATGAAGGATTTGAAATGGGGTCCAGAACTTGGGGTGTCCAGGAAATATAAAAATATAGGATATCCCCACCCCACAAGTCTGGACTGGGGAAGAGGCATCTGGAGCAGGGCCATTGAGAGAGATTTTGCAGGCCAGCTTGATGCCTGATATGTAAAACTGTTATTTTTATATATTAATAACAGCAGACTAGTCTTCCAGCCAGAATGGAGCCAGAAGGTATGCATAACTTTGACCCATGATGTAACTGAGAGGCAGCTCCCCCTGGTTACAGCCCCTGTGTGAGAGCCTGGAGATGGTTTGCTCCTTGTAATGGATCCATGCCTGCCCGGGCTTACCATGGCAGCCCGGGAAGACCAAAAACTGTGGGACTACCTGGCAGGTGTAGCCAGTTGTGGGAGGAATTGGAAATGGGGTTGCTGAGGAGGTCCCAGGCTGGGATTTAAACTAAAGGGGGGATGTGATGAGAGGGGAGAGACAACGCAGGACTAGAGACAGGACAATGCAAGACCTTGCAGGGAAGGAAAGGGGTGAAAGGACTCTCGCTGGTGGGCCATGAGAAGGTGCCGTATGGTTTTGGATTAAGAACTGGAGATTGATCACTTAATCACTGATACTGGTTGCCTCCTTTACATGCCCAGATAGGGGCTGAAACCTGCTCACAACCTAGGTATGTGCCATGACTGGGAATCAAACATGCAACCTTTTGGTTATCGGATGACACTCCAAACAACTGAGCTGCAATGGCCAGGGCAGCTATTGGATTTTAATCTATTGCCTTTGTCATGTTAAGAAGTTCCCGTATAGCCCTGGCTGGTGTGGCTCAGTTGGTTGGAGCATGGTTGTGTAACCAAAGAGTTGTGGGTTCAACTTCTGGTAAGGGCACATACCAAAGTTGCAAGTACGATCTCCCATCTGTGTGTGTAGGGAGGCAACCAGTTGATGTTTCTCTCACATTCATGTTTCTCTCTCTCCCTTATTCTCTCTCTAAAAGCAATGAAAAATAAATATCCTTGAGTGAGTTCCCATATAATCCTAGTTTTAAAAAATTTTTAAAATAAGAGTTTATTTGAGCCAAAGCTGATGAAAATGGCTAAGAAGCAAGATGTTAAATGCTTCTATTGAGTGTTTCTTTTTTAAAAGAGTGTTAGGTTTTGTCAAATACTTTTTTGGCATCAACTGAGATGATTATGTTGTTTTTTTTTCTTTTATTCCATTAATGTGGTATGTTACATTGATTTTTGTATGTTGAACTATTCTTAACATTCCAGAGGTAAATCCCACTTAGTTATAGTGTATATTATTTTTTATTTTATTATTTTTTTTAAGATTTTATTTATTTATTTTTAGAGAGAGGAGAAGGAAGGGAGAAAGAGCAATGTATGGTTGCCTCTCACCTGGCCCTCACTGGGGACCTGGCCCGCAACCCAGGCATGTGCCCTGACTGGGAATCGAACTGGGACCCTCTGGTTCCCAGCCCGCGCTCAATCCACTGAGCTACACCAGCCTGGCTGTATATTCTTTTTTTAATATGCTATTGAATTTGATTAGGTATGTCAAATATTTTGGAAGAGATTGATAAGAATTTGTGATAATCATCTTTAAAATTTGGTGGAATTCACCAGTAAAGCTATCCAGTCCTCGGCCTTTCTTCATTGGTACATTTCTTATTACACATCCACTCTCCTTATTTGTTGTATATATATTCAAGTTTTCTGTATCTTCTTGAATCATTTTTGCTAGTTTATACATTTCTAAGAATTATTCCATTTCATCTAGATTATCCCATTTGTTTGTACAATTGTTCATAACATTCTCTTATAATTCTTTTTTAAAAATTATTTCTTTTTTTAAAGCTTTTATTTATTTATTTTTAGAAAGGGGAAGGGAAGGAGAGAGGGAGAGAAACATCAATGTGTAGTTGCTTCTCGTGTGCCCCCTATTGGGGACCTGGCCTGCAACCCAGGCATGTGCCCTCACTGGGAATCAAACCGGTGACCCTTTGCTTCACAGGCCCGTGCTCAATCCACTTAGCTACACCAGCCAAGGCTCTTATAATTCTTTTTATTTCTGTAAAACTAGTCACGTCTTCACTTTCATTTCCAACTTTAGTTAATTCAGTCTTCTCTCTTTTGTTCATAGTCAGTTTAGTTAAAATTTTGTCAATTATTTTAAGTATTTTAATTTTATTTTTTATTGATTTGAGAGAGAGAGAAACACAAATTTGTTGTTCCACTTATTTTTGCATTCATTGCTTGAATCTTGTTTGTGCCCTGACTGGGGGTGGGACCTACAACCTTGGCATATCCAGATGTCACTTTAACCAACTGAACTACATGGCTAAGGTCTCTGATTTTTTCTATTCTCTATTTTATTTACCTCCACTCTAATCTTTTAAAAATAAATAAATTAATTAGTTTGTTTATTTATTTATTTTAGAGAGGGGGCAGGGAAGGAGAGAAATATTGATACAAGACAGAAACATTGATCAGTTGCTTCTTGTATGCATTTGGATCAGGGACCAAACCTACAACCTAGGTGTGTGCCCTGACTGGAAATCAAACTGGTGACATTTCACTTTGCTGGAAGATGCCCAACGAACTGAGCCACACTGGTCAGGGCTCCACTCTAATTGTGATTACCTCCTTCTTTCTGCTAGTTATGGATGTAGTTTGCCTCTCTTTTTCTAGTTCCTTAAAGTGTACAGTTAGATTATTGACCTTGAGATCTTTTTCTTTTTCAATACATGGCTTTTATTGGATCTTTAAAATAAGCAGATAAGTCTGAGGAAACATTAGTCATCTTACTGATTCTGTAAGTGGACAACTTAGATCTTATTCATTTGCTTGCTGAACTTTTTCAGAAACATAGATACCACCCTGGCTGGTGTAGCTCAGTGGATTGAGTGCAGGCTGCAAACCAAAGAGTCACCGGTTCGATTCCCAGTCAGGGCACATGCCTGGGTTGCAGGCCAGGTCCCCAGGTGGGCCACGTGAGATGTGACCACACACTGATGTTTCTCCCCATCTCTTTTTCCCTCCATTCCCTTCTGTCTAAAAATAAATAAATAAAATCTTAAAGAAAAAAATAAAGAAAAAGAAACATAGATACCATCTAAAATTTTTCTGATTTCCTTGTTTTTAACTGTTAGGGCTTGCTGAAATCAAAGCAGCTGAATTTGATACAAGTTCAATGTCATTTCCTTCAAGAATCAACTCATCTTTCTGGACTTGAGATACTGAACAAGCAATACCTGATCTCATCTGAACTGTGCAGATGTATGTTTCAGCCAAGAAATTTCTGATTTCAACAAGAGTCTCATTCTCCTGAATAATGATGTTTATGGGGAAGTGAGTGTACATGCATCACCAGTGTGCACATGTAACCAGGTTCTTGGTGATCACAAACAAAGAATTGAATGGTCACATAAACAGAGTGAAGTGAAACAAGCAAGCTTTATTAAGGATGGTACACTCCACAGAATATGGGAGTGGGCCGATCCCCTGAACTAAGAGTTGTCCCTTGTTGTCAGAGGTTATAATTTTATAAGACTTTTTACTTCCCTATTCTTTTTTTAAAAGATTTTATTTATTTATTTTTAGAGAGAGAGGGAAGAGAAGGAGAAAGAGAGGGAGAGGAACATCAATGTGTGACAGAAACATCAATGTGTGCAGAAACTTCAATTGATTGCTTTTCACACACTCCCAACCAGGGACCTAGCCTGCAAACCTAGGCATGTGCCCTGACTGGGAATCAAACCAGTGACCTTTTGGTTCAAAGGCTGGCACCTAATCCACTGAGCCACAGCAGCCAGAGATATTTCCCTAGTCTTAATTTACTTTTTATTGTGCGTGTGTTGGGACTTAGATAGTTTTTCTGCTACAGCATATGCAATTACCCATAGTTCTCCCTGATTGCCCACTCATGGGGTGGAAACCATGGTGCTAATTTATTACAATTAGATTATAATGATACTATGGTGAACAACTATAGGTTGTTTAAGATCAAAGTGTGCAAGCCTGGCTGTGTTTTTAAGTATTACAGTGCTACTACAAAACTATTTTCAATATTCAGGATGTAGGTTAGTGTCAATGTCAGCTACTTACTTTGATGTCAGCATGCCAGGACTTCCTCATTGTTATTTTATCTGCTGTCTCCAAGTTTCCTGCCTCAAGTCCAGTTACTTGTGAGGAGTGAAGTAACAATTTCAGAATTCAGGATGTTGGGCTTAGCCGTTTTTTTTTGTTTGTTTGTTTGTTTTTTAGCATATTTTGTGTTTGCTGCAGATGCCTTCAGAACTTCTTCATTTCTAACTCTCTGCCTGCCTCACATAGACCTCATTTTGTAATGAAAGCCCAGGGTAACACCCTTGATCATGTTTTATATATGACTGCAGGTAGTGCAAACAGTGGCCAGTTCCTTTCCATTTCCCCACCATTGGTCAACCCAGAGCCTCTTCTTCTTCTTTCCAAGGAGACTGAGTTCTACATTGATGTGATTGAAGTCCCTCTGCATGGAGCCTCTGGGACCCTTCATAATAACTGTGTGTACCTTCAGAATGATGTCGACATTTTCTGGAATGTAGACAGTCTGATTGCTGAGAATGGTCTTCATCCCCACAGTAGATGTGGCAAAATGACTGGATATCTTTCTTCTCTTTCAATGTCGGTATCTATAGTTATAAATTTCCCTATTAATTAGCACTGCTTTTGTTGCATCCCATAATTTTGGTATGTTGTGATGGGGTTTTAATTTTTTTTTAAATATTTTCTAGTTACTCCTTGTAATTTCTTCTTGGACCCACTGCCCATTTAAGACTGTACTGCTTTCCTGGCTGGTGTGGTTCAGTGGGTTGGAGAATTGTCCCAAGTGTTCAATTGCTACTCAGGGCACATACCTAGATTGTTGGTTCAGTTTCTGGTTGGGGCTCCTATGAGAGGCAACCAATCAATATTTTTCTCTCACATTGATGTTTCTCTCCTTCACTCTCTCTCTCTCACTCTCTTTTCTCCTCTCTCTAAAATGAATGAGCATGTCCTTGGTTGAGGATAAAAAAAAAGAGTGCATTGTTTAATTTCCACATATTTATGAATTTTCCAGTTTCCCTTCTGTTAACTTCTGGTTTTATTCTATTGTAATCATAAAGGATACTTCATATAATTTCAATATTTTTAATTTTATTAAGACATGTTTTCAGGCCTAACTTATCATGTATTCTGGAGGCTGTTTCATGTGTACTTGAGAAGAATGTGTATTCTGTTGTAAATGAAGTGGTTTTTAAAAACTGTGGTTCTGGACTTCCTAAGATGGCGGCATAGGTGAATGCACCGTGCTGCCTCGCACAACCAAACAAGGAAAAAAATCAGAAATATACACATCCAAAAACAGCCAGATCTGACAGAAAATCGTATTGAGAGGAAGTCTGACAACCAAGGAATTAAAGAAGATACATTCATCCAGTTTGGTGAGCCGGAAGGTACAGGGTGGAGGGAGAGCGCTCGGCGACCCCGCAGCGAACAGACGGCAGGACCTCGGTTGGAGGGGCGGTCCCTGCGTGGCTGCAGCACACCCAGACGGGGCCTGACTGAAGCGTGGTCTGCGCCTGGCTCATCCGGACCCAGCAGGGCCGAGACTGGTGGACCGGGCAGGTCTGCATTCGCGTGCAGAGAAACCGGGAGAGAAAGCAGGGCACAACCCATCCACGCAGATTGAGAGCACCTGTGGGGGTGGAGTCGGTGGCGGGAGGAACTCCCGGCCTCACAGGAAAGTTCGCTGGGGAGACCCGTGGGGGATTGGAGCTGTGCAGCCCGCCCAGCGACCCCGGAGCGACCCCCAGAGCCAGCGCAGAAGGGCCCAAATTGCTTGCAAGAGGCGGTGTGGGTGCGGAGAGTGGAGAAGGCGCCATTGTGCGCTCAGGTCCCACCCCTACAGGCTACGTCACAGCCCAACTACCAGGAGCTTCCCTGCACAGGGGATTCCCCAAGACTCCGCCCCACTTACAGTAACAGGCTCACCAAGGGAAAAAAAAAAACAGCCCAAAGAAAGGAACAGATCAAAGCCCCAGAGCTAACCAACCAAGAGATAGCCAACCTATCAGATGCACTGTTCAAAACCCTTGTAATAAGGATGCTAACAGATTTTGACGAAAAATTAACGAAATTGCTTGAACAAATGAGGAGAGATCTGCAGGGAACCAATAGAGATAAGGAAACTGGGACTCAAATCAACGGAGTGGACCAGCAGAAAGAAAAAAAAAAAACATCCAACCAGAAAAGAATGAAGCAACAAGAATTCCAAAAACGGAGGAGGGGCTCAGAAACCTCCAAGACATCTGTAAACGTCCCAACATACGGATCATAGGGCTGCCAGAAGGAGAAGAAGAAATCCAAGGAGTTGAAAAAATATTTGAACACATAATGATGGAGAATTTCCCGAAGCTGGTGAAGGAAATAGACTTTCGGGAAGTCCAGGAAGCTCAGAGAGTCCCAAAGAAGTTGGACCCAAAGAGGAACACACCAAGACACATCATAATTACTTTACCCAAGATCAAAAATAAGGAAAGGATCCCGGGAGCAGCAAGAGGAAAGGAGACAGTTACCTACAAAGGAATCCCCATAAGACTGTCAGCTGATTTCTCAAAGGAGACCTTGCAGGCAAGAAGGGGCTGGACAGAGGTGTTCCAAGTCATGAAAGGCAAGGACCTACATCCAAGAATACTCTATCCAGCAAAGATTTCATTTAGAATGGAAGGGCAGAGAAAGTGCTTC
>PVJI01001512.1:0-177806 GCA_004026765.1 Micronycteris hirsuta
TATAACATCGTGATCAGACATTTATAAAACTTATGATGTGATCACCCCAGTAAGTTTAGTACCCATCTCACACCACACACAATTATTACAATATTATTGACTACATTCCCAATGCTTTAACATCCCTGTGACTATTTTATAACTGGGAATTAAGTACTCTTTAATCTCCTCACCTTTTTCACCCACCCCCCAATCCTCCTCCTATTTGGCAACCATCAGCTTATTTTCTGTATCTATGAGTTTTGTTTGTTTATTTTGTTTTTTGGATTTCACATACAAGCAATATCATGTGGTATCTGCCTTTCTCTGTCAGACTTATTTTACTTGGCATAATGCCATTTAGGTCCATCCATGTGCTTGCAAATGGCAAGATTTCGTTCTTTTTTGTGGCTGAGTATTTAGAACAGCCAAAGGTCCAACAACAGAGGAATGGATAATCACAAGGTAGTGGACACATGTGGTGGAGTATTATTCAGCCATAAAAATGAAGTTGATCGATTTCACAACATTCACGAGCCTTGAAAACATAAAGCCAAGTAAAATACGCCAAACACAAAACAACAAAAAAAGCATGATTCCACTTATACAAGGTACTTAGAATTGAAATTTTGGTCAATGATGAACAAAGCTGGTATATTGAATTAAAAAGTGCCATAATTAAAAATGGTATTTTATATATGTAAACAAAATTATTTACTGTACTTTTTCAATGTATCATGGTTAAATTACTAATTTCATAGCAATAATAAAAATGTAACTAAAACTAGTAGATTATTAGAGCTAGGGCAATTTCTCATTTTCATCAAAGAACACTGTCTTTCTACCTTATGAATGAATGAACTTAGATATGATTATGTACTTACCCTATTTGAAAAAAAAAGGGCCCACCTATTTTTTTTTCTTTTTCTTCTGAAGAATATAAGAACTAGACTCAAATTCATTAAAGAGCACTTGGAGTGTGTTATGTTTTTAAGTATAAATTATGCTATTTGAATAAGCATAAACTACAAAGATATTATTAGAGCTATCAAAGCAGGAACAGAATTCCACAGTCTCTGAACAATTTTGCAATTCAAGTCCATGTGAAAATGATAATTTCCCTTCCTAAAGAGAAATATAGAAATGGCATTCATGTGATTAAGACCTTGTAAGTGCAGAAATGTGGAAGTGTGAAATTTACAATACTATAAACATGTTTATTATAAAAACATCACTGCAGAGTGAGTGGCCTGGAGTTTTTCCATTCTTAGCTCATCTTCCAAGGGCTTCGACTCTAGTGAAATGAGAGCTGCACCTGCTCTGTGGATATCACAATGTCTTCTGGGCCAAGTCCTATGTGCGTGACATGGTTCTGGGGGAGATTTAAACACCGTCTTCAGATTTTAAGACGTTCACAATGGGCACATGATGGAAGGAAAATGCTCGTAGTGATGAGGAATGTGTGGAAAATACGACAAAGGAGATCAGGGAGATGTTGCACAGGAGGAGAGAGAGAATAAAGGTTTTTGTTTTTTGCAGAAAATACAAGCAGTATATGATGTGGCTACGTGTGCGGCACAGAGCAGCTTGAGCCTCTGGGGCAGGCCCTGTGGGGTCTAACCCCCCACCATCCTCAACGCCAGCAGCTATGGCCGTGAACTGGCCCACAGGGGGCGCTATGCACGGCAGGCGGCATCCATTCTCATCTGCGGATTCTCACCAAATTCCGAGAAAGATTATGAATCTCTCTTTCCAGGGGTGTGAGGCAAGCACGTATGTTTTGGTGTAAGCCAGACGCCCTGTGCCGATCTTATTTGGGCTAATGTTGTGTTTAAAGAACTAGCCTGTTGCTGTGGGAGGGCATGTTAACGACACGCGGAATCAGTTCCTTTCGCAGTTTCCTCAGGGAGCCTGAGGGATACGGTTTCAGGCATGAATGACTTGGTGGCAGGCTAGTGGCAAATTGAAAGAGGTAAAAGTGAAAACACTGCTGAAGCTATGAATGTGTTTTTAAAGAAACGGCACTGCACAAAGAAAACGTACCTGGAGAAGGGATGGGAACACACTGTTAACGGAAAACAGTATTATCTCTAATCCCTGATAACACCCGCAACCATTTCTCCTTTCCCTTCGCCAGCCTTCAGAATCTTACACGGATGTGGGAAGGGACTTTCGGTTCTTCAAACGTGTGCCTCTTCCACAGGTGGCCCCGGGGCCAGAGGCACGGGGACGAAAGGATGAGGAAAACGCCGTTCCCGATGTGATTGTGTGTGCATAAAGTTGTGAAGCCAAAATCAATCGTAGACTTTTGAAGTAATTACCTCTCTCAGGGAGCTCTCAGAAGTACAGTCACTGTTCAACTGATATCCATCCCAGATACCATGTTGATGAAGTAATTTTTAAAACACTCTGTTCCTCTCCTGTTATACACCCCCTATAAGCGGTACTTTCAGTCTGTGCTCTTCTGTGGCAGGCACTGTGCTAAATGACTTAATTATATGATTCCATTTGGATCTTTTTTACTTGGGAAGAACGCAGGCATCACGGCCAGTAAGCGGCAGGGCTGGAACTCTGTGAAGTCAAAGCCCGTCCCCTAACCACTGCTCTAGCTGGACTGAGGTTTGGCGAACTTTCTCCGTGAAGGGCCAGAGTAAGTATTTTAGGCATTTGATCTCTGTCCCGACTATGTAATTCTGCTGTTGTAGCGTGAAGGCAGCCACAGACAGTGCGCCTGAATGAAGGGGTGTGGCTGTTCCAATAAAACCTTATGGGGCAGGGGCTGTGTTCTTTCACCTGTTTTAGAGTGGCTGGGTGTGGCTGCATTTTGTTATCAACTGATCGAGTATTTCTCAGAATGGGTTGAATGTCATGTCCAGTTCAGGATTTTACACTCTAACTGGTGAGGCAAGATCTACTTACAAGAAGGAAATAAATAATGCAAAGCTGAATGAATACTGAAGTGAGTACTATCGATTCTAAACGATAGAGGAAGAGCTTAAAGGACGGGTACCGTTCCTAAGGAGGATGGTACTTCATTGGCTCATGAAGCCTCTCAAAAGTAAACATTTCACTATGTGTTTGTCAGTCATCACGCTAAAATGTCATACATATGCTATCTAGTACAGTCTATAAGATAACCCCTTGAACTTGGTCCTAAGGCCAGGGGAGTTAAGTGACTTCACTGTGGGTCTATATAAAGGGTGTACGAATTGGAACCTGAGTAGATTGACTTCAGGGCATGGGCTCTAGACCACAGAACTGTGCTCTCTCCAGAGAGTGGTGCAGGCAGACCGTCACCAAATGAAAGGGGGATACAGAGGGAATTAAAATGGTTGATACACAACCGGTCAACACTGTTGGGTCACTCCTCCCTCTCAGACTTATTTCAAAACATGCAAGAAGTTATTTTCTTTTGCTGTAAGTTGCATGTCATTAAAAGACAGAGCAAACAAAAATTCATCCTTCCTCAGTCAGAACACGCACACTTCTGAGGGCAAAGGCAGCAAGGGCGCCCCGCAGAGGGTTAGCTCTTGGGCTGATCCGGGAGGGAAAACACGGCCCGGCTCCCGGGCCGGCTGGAGTGCTGACTCACCGTCATATTCCGGGAAGTAGTCAACTAGGTGGGAGTACATGATCTTCTCCTCTAGCAGATCTTTCTTGTTTAAGAACAGAATAACTGAGGAGTTCTGGAACCAGGGATATGTGATAATTGTTCTAAAGAGTGCTTTGCTTTCCTCCATTCGGTTCTGGGGGGAAAAAAGAAAAAAACAAGGCATGAGTTACTTGATTATTCAATCTATGAATTGTGTTTATTTCGGAAGTCCAATCCATCTTCTCTATGCATCTGATTTTTGTGGCCTTGGGCTGAGCTGCGGTACTTTTGTCAGGATTCACGTGCCTTGGTTCAGGACACGTACACACATGGGCTGTTTTCATAACGTAACTTTCAGGCTGACAAGCAGAAAAGAATACTAATAAATCTGCTGAGATAACTTCTTCATCCTTCAGAGAAAATAATCAAAGCCTCAAGAATCATGTTGTATCTGGAACACTGTCGCACATTTCACCAACAAATTATTCGTTCATGACTAAATACTTACGATCTGAATTAAGAGCTAAATATAATACTAGGCTTCACTTTTGTGTTGCCTAATCTGTGTTTAACTTGAGGTATCAGAATTAATTCTATTTTTAAACAGCGAGGATAGTTTAAGGGACCTGGTCTGTGCCCCCACAGGGATGGACGTGGAAGAGCACAGTGGCCACAGAACCTAAGGACAGGCCATGAGCAAGTAAGCACAGTGGCCTGGCTGGTCTCCACGCAGTCGCCTCGCCTGGGGTACACGTGGTCTCAGAAATGCCAGCTTACCTGGACCACGTTTGTTACGGACTGAAAGTGTGTCTCTCCATCTCTCCGAAATTTACATGCTGAAGTCCTAATGCGCACTGTGATGGCATTAGGAGGAGGGTGGGATTGGTGTCCTTATAGAAATGACTTTGGAGCGCTCCCTCACTCCTTCCATCACATGAGGACATAGTAAGAAGACAGACAACCACCTATGAGCCAGGAAACAGGCCTTCCCCAGACACCAAAACTGCCTGCACCTTGATCTCGACCTTCTCAGCCTCCAGAACTGTGAGAAATAAATGTTTGCTGTTTAAATGAACCCAGTCCACAGTATTTTGATAGAGCAGCCCAAATGGACTGAGACCATGCTGACCAGGTAACCCTCCGCCCATGGGATGGAACCAATGAACGGGGAGAGAGCTCAACTGGGAAGCATTTTTACCCAGGTCCTTGGCCCCTGGAAGGCAGGCTACCTGCTCCCCACTTTGTACCCACAACGGACCATTCCATGTCTTCTCTTGTCATTTGAAAAATCCCTGTTCGAGCCATCAGCGGGGGAGGGTGGGGTCTCAAACCTCTAATCTTTAACATCTCAAGTTGATTCTCAAAATCTCTACAGAAAACACTGCTGACTGGCACAGTCCCCTGCTAACGCAAACGACTGACACCGCCTACAGGGCGAAGGCCCACACTCCTCAGTCTGACCTTCACAGCTGAGCACCACCTGAGCCCAGCGTACACCTCCCACTGGAACCCCTACACAAGTGCTCGTCACCACATAGTGGACTCAATAGTGTCACTGTCACACAAGCGTGACTGAACTTTCCTGACCTGTAATGCTGTCCTCACTCCTAATCCTTCAAGGCTCAGGTCAACCTGACATCCCCAAGAAATCCTTCCATGAGCTCCTGCTGGGCTGGCCCCCTCCTCACCCCCCCCACCCCCCGCCCCAGCACAGGCTGGCCTAGTCCTCGTGTGCCCAGCATTCAGCAGACACACGCTGAGTGTTAGAAGCTGGGATGACCTGTTGGGACAGGGTCTGTGTGCCAGAGGACTAGAGAGGACAGGAGTGCCAATGTGTACTTCCAGGTGTACGTGACGGCCGATGGAAGAGTGGGGGTCACACAAGAAAGGAAGACTTGACTTAAAAGCAAATGTAGTTTTGAGTTGAATCTTGACAGATGGAGAGATTACGAGGAGGAAAGGAGAACAAAAGCAAAGGAGATTGTAAACCCACAACCCTGTAAAGAGATCTATGAAAATTCTGCTCCCCTATTTCCTCTCAGACACAACTCACTGAAGAACACCTGATAAATCACCGTATTAAAGGTCATCATTATCTTAAAAGACCAAGATCAGTTGCTATTTTAAATATGTAACAACCCATAAGGTAAAATTTGACTCTAAATTATTTGTAGCTTATCAAACCTTGAATACTTTAAAAATTCACATACATCCTTGATATGAACGTTAGTGACTTAGGAATGTACTCCCTCAGGTATTTATTTCATTTCCATATCTCAACTAGGTAAATAAATGCAATGACTCAAAAGAAAAATAACTCCAAAGCCGTATGAAAAACAATTTGCAAGCCTGGTCTTCTGCATATGGTTTTCCTCCCTCGATTATTTAGGAAAAAACCTGGCGTATTTGACTTTGTATCTTCATCAGGATCGCTTTGTTACAGGTCCTGTCTGATGTCAATGCTACCAGCATTGAAAACACATTCAGTGCCAAGATCCTGCTGTTGGATGAGAGGGGAGAAGGGCAGGGTCAGGGTTGTGAGCTGGAGACTTTGGGTGGAAACAAAGGCTCTGTCTTAAATACTCCGTGTGACCTTAGGCCAGTGACTGAACCTCAGTTTTCTTCTATCCCAGGGTTAGGGAGGACAGAATGAAACAATGCACGCGAAGCACTTAGCTGTGACCCCAACACACCACAGTAGCTTTCACTGGCAGCCACCAGCAGAGCAGGCCAAACGGCTGTGTAAGAGCCGCTTGGTTAGGCAATGCTCTTACCTCCAGTTTCTGACCAAACTGTAAATCCAATAGAGTCTTTCTGTTGACTGGAATTGTACAGAGTGAACTTACTCATGATTTCAAGTCCAGATACCTCTAATTTATGAGAAACTGGAAGATCATTCAGGTGTCTGCCAATTTCATTTATTCAATACTTCAATGTTTCTTCAAGTATCTTAAAAATCTCTAAAAATGTTTAATACTCTTAACCCCAGAGCAAGCTAAGAAAATAAGAGTTAGAATACATAAATGAAGCAGTGGAATGAGCAATAATTAAAGACATTCCCTGGCCATCCCACCTCTGCTATCCAAATCAGACAACAGAAATAGAGATGACCAGGGTACCAAACTCAGCTGGACAGACATCATTTCCTCCACGATTTACTTAGTCTTTGCAAATCTTTGCAAAGTGATTATTTGAGATCAAATTTGGCACACTCTCTAGGCTTGAAGAGCGCTCCCAAATTCTAATTCCTGCCTGTGAGTCTACGTGCTCTACAGGATGTTTAGAGAAGCAAAGACATAGCACTGATTTGCCTGTCACCTCCAGCTCTAAGGTTTCTAGGCAATGAGATGAGATCACAGAGCGGGCCCTTGAAAGTGAACTAGTGCAAACGAGTGCATGGTGTGGAGTGGAGGAGGAAAGAGAGGAGGACAGAGAAAGAGACTGGGAAAGGGTCGAGGAGAGGTGGTCCCACACCCTCAGATGCGGAGTGGGAAGCCTCCACGTGAGGGACCACACGTGACAAATGCGTAACCTCTCTGATGCAGAAGGCCACAGTCCTAGCGGTTAGAGAAGACAGAACTGCTTCCTTAAGTATTTGCTAGAATTTTAATTTAGTCAAGTAATCAAGTAGCAACCTCCTTTCAAAGACTATTTTACAGCGCACTGATCTTTCTACTTGAAGTTAGCCTATTCTCCATCTGACCAATTTTATGCTTAGATGCCAGTGAGCCAAAGTCTATCCTTACGCACATCAACTTCTTCGCTTTGCTTATAGCCCTGCCCATGCCTTGAGTGTTCACATCATTGACTTTTCAATTCACCTACTTCCCCCTTATTTTTCCCGTACTCTATTCACACCCACTGCTCTGTCATCACCTAGGGCAGTTCCACTAGTGCACAGGTGGTGAACACAAGGCCGCGGGCCGAATCCGGCCCTCCACCTTGTTTCTACCTGGTGGCAGTGCCGACCTCTCAATTAACGCTTAAGGAGCAGTTACATGTACACAGTCCTAAAATGACACTCGGCCCTTTGAAGGCAACCTCGAGGCTGATGCGGCCCCTGGTGAAAATGAGTCTGACACCCCTGCACTAGTGGCTCCAGAGAGATCACCACCTGCTTGCTCTGTGACGTATCTCATGCCTAAGAGCAACTGTTCTCCCTTGCCTCTTAAATTGCTCTATCACACTGCAAACTTAATCGCATGTGCTGTCACTTTCATTGTAACTTTTCTCCCTCCACGAAATATCTGGACACCAGATTATTTCCCTCAGCTGGTTCACTGGAAATGTCTTCCAGCCTGAATCTCATGAGGACCAATCTCTCCCATATTTGAAGCTCATCTAAGTTGATGGCTATAATTTGCTTCCACTGGAGCTAAATGGAAAAGACTGTTACATTTTTACATATATAATTAGCCCTGGCTGGGTGGGTCAGTGGGTTGGAGCATTGAACTGTACGCAAAAGACTGAGGGTTCAATCCCCAGTCAGGCCAAGGGCAGGAGACAACCAGTCCACGTTTCTCTCTCACACTGATCTCTCTCTGTCTCTGTCTCTCTCTCCCTGCCTCCACTCTTCCCCTCCCTCTGTCCTTCCCTCCCTCTCTAAAAATCAATAAACATATCCTGGGGTGAGGATTAAAATTTGTTTTTACACAATTAAGATATAGGTTTACTCTCAGAGGTTAGACAGAAAAATAACATTTCAGCCTATCATAAACTGCTCCTGTTCCCAATCACATAAAATATTTTTGCAACAACCAACCAGATGGCCATGCACTGAACCAGCCATCAAAAGAGCCAAGGACACAAGCAGACAGATCTGCAGAAGGTGGCTGATAACTCGAGTGGGTGGGCTCTAATCACAGACCATGATGGACCCATTGGCACTGTGTCAAGAGTCCAAAGACAAAACTTGGCGGAATAAGCGTATGTTCCCATGGCACTGAGGTCATTGCTTGTAGAAAAAGCTCATTCACTGAGGTCCGCCTAGTATCTTTTTGCTAGATTTAGCTAGAACCAAACCCAAATTAACTTAAAATGGACAACAAAGAGGAAAATACAGATTACTGTATTTTTTGGACTTTTATAAGATACACTGGACCATAAGACACTCCTAGGTTTTAGAGAAGGAAAATAGGAAAAAAAAATTTTGAAGCAAAAAATGTGGTAAAATATTTAATAACATAAATAACATAATATTCCTCCAATGTAAATGTAAACAGCCAGGTAAGCTACATTCGGACTATAAGATGCACCCTTATTTCTCTACCAAATTTGGGGCGAGGGGTGTGTGTCTTACAGTCTGAAAAATACGGTATCTCCAAAGACGAGTGATTCTTCTTTTCCTTGAGCATCACTGGTAATGCAAAGTAAACATTTAATGTTGACTTCAGGGCAAAAGTTCAAGCTAAAAGACTCCATTTTTTTAATCCGCTTGTTTGGAATTGTGGAGAATAGAAGTAAAAGAAATGGGGGGGTGCTCATTTCGAATTACCGTTATAGGCAAACTCCTCCAAGACTGAGTACCAATTTGATGCCCCCCTAAGGGACCTGAGTTTCTGAAATTCTGATCCAACCTGAATAAACATAGCAAAAAAAAAAAAAAAAAAAAAAAAAAAAAAAAAAAAAAAAAAAAAAAAAAAAAAAAAAAAAAAAAAAAAAAAAAAAAAAAAAAAGAAAAGAAAGAATGGAAAAAAAGAACACAAGCAAAAAACCCCCACAAAAACCAAACCACACCCTCAACCGTGGAGAGTAAATTTTAACTGGCTTCCCCAAGCTATACTGGTATTCATGCCCCACACATTTTTATTATTTAAAATAAAGTTCAATGATTCATATATGGTCATGAAAGAAAATTTAGAAAACAAAAGAAGGGAAGGAAGGGAATAATTCCCATGGTGAAATCGCCCACATAAAACTATTTTTTTTTGTTAACTTTTATTTTCTTCCTGTTATGAACTAGGTATGGTTTTGAAGGTTATTTTATATCAGTGCTATCCAAAAGGACTTCTTTTTCTGTACATATGCTGTCCAATTTAGAAGCCACCAGCTACATGTGGCTGGCTATTGAATACTTGAATGGTTGTTAATGCACCTGAGAAATGATATTTATTCATTCATTCATTCCTCACCTGAGAGCATTTTTTTCATTGCTTTTTAGACAGAGAGCGAGGAAGGGATAGAGAGAGAAACATCGATGTGAGAGAGAAGCATCCTTCGGTTGCCTCCGTATGCACCCAGACTAGGGATTGTACGTGTCCCAACTGGAGACTGAACCCGTAACCTAGGCATGTGCCCTGACTGGGAAAGGAACCCACATCTTTTGGTTATGGGATGGTGCACCAACCAAATGAGCCACAAAGCTGAGAAATGAGTTTTAATGTAAATAGTCACATGTGGCTTGTAGCTACTATATTGCTGCAATTTTAAAGGGCTGTGGTTATGTTGTGTATAAAATTTTATACACTGTATTTTGTTAACATTACATCCTAAGAGTTTTCTGGTTTATAATTCATAAATACTTTGAATTGTTTCATGAAAGTGAGCTTAACTAAATCCCTATCATAAGAAATTTTTTGCACTATTATAAGTAGCACTGTAATTTACAACATCGTGTATAAAGATTTTCATAGGTAAAATCTTTATAACAGCATATCAAAGCACATTGCAAAATTTAAGGCTCTTGATAAGAGACTAGAGGGGTTGAATGAACTTATACACCCTGTAGTCATGCGTGATATTGCTCATTTTACTGTTCCCTCTCAAGAAGGGAGTTTTATCCTTTCAAAATCATTTTCATATCAAATTATATGAGGCAAGAAATGACACATAGGGTGAAGAAAACCAAGACTTACTGCCTTGACTTGAATTTTTTAAATATCAGTGAAGCGAATCATTCTGCAATATATTTGCCAACCTGCAGTATCTTCTTCGGTGAATTATCTGATCATGTCTTTGCCGATGAAAACTGTCTATACATATTTTTTTTTACTCTTAATGCTTAGTTACAGTTTCTATGAATTCTTCAAAAAATTTTAAATCATAATTTGTTGATTATACAATTACAGTTGTCCCAATTTCCCCCTTTGCTCCCTTCTACCCAGCAACTCCCTACTCCCTGAGGCAAATCCCACACCAAACAAGAGTAGAGTGGATGAAGCTGAGAATCAAATCAATGATTTGGAACATAAGCGCAAAAAAACAAAAAAAACCAAAAACCCCAAAACAAAACAACAACAACAAAAAACCCAATGAGAACAAGAAAAAAGAATCCAAAAAAACCCGAGGATAGTATAAGCAGCTTCTGGGACAACTTTAAGTGTTCCAACATTTGCAAAGAGAAGAAAAAGAGCAAGAAATTGGAAACCTATCTGAAAAAATAATGAAAGGAAACTTCCCTAATTTGGTGAAAGAAATAGACATGCAAGTCCAGGAAGCACAGAGAAACCCAAGCAAGATGGATGTAAAGAGGACTACTCCAAGACGCATCATAATTAAAATGCAAAAGTTTAAAGATAAAGAGAGAATCTGAAGAACAGCAAGAGAAAAGCAGAGAATTACCTACAGGGGAGTTCCCGTAAGACTGTCAGCTGAATTCTCAAAAGAAACCTTGAGGCAAGAAGGGACTGGCAAGAAATATTCAAAGTCATGAAAAGTAGGGATCTACAGCCAAGATTGCTCTACCCAGCAAAGATATCATTTAGAATGGAAGGGCAGACAAAGAGCTTCCCAGACAAAAAACTAAAGGAGTTCATCATCACCAAACCATTATTACATGAAATGTTAAAGGGACTTACATAAGAAAAAGAAGATCAAAACTATGAATAATAAAATGGCAATAAATACATATCTATCAACAATTGAATCTAAAAACCGAACTAAGCAAACAAGAACAGAGACAGAATCATGGACATGAAGAGCATTGTGATGGTTGCCAGATGGGAGGGGGTGTAGGGGAATGGGTGAAGAGGTGAGGGGATTAAGAAATACTAATAGACACTTACAGAATACCCATGGGGGTGTCAAGTACAGTACAGGAAATGGAGTAGCCAAAGAACTCTTTATATACTGAAGTTATTAACCATTATTTTAGTTTCTTTTTGTCAAATTTTGAATTTCAGGTGTTTCAAAGAGGTTTTCTGGAGCATTTTTGAAATTAGATTAAATAGCTTCAATATTCCTAACTTAGAAAAATAGTTCTACTTTATTACAAGTCAAATTTCAGTTTCCTAGTGGGGAACATTTCCTTAAAGCCAACTCAAGTTTCTAGCACTAGCTACCCTGGCAAACATAAGCCATTGTTCAACCTGAAAAAGTGTTCTGCAAGTTGTACTAGAGCTGCTGGCAAGCAGCAGTGTGTCTGAATGTCAGCTTCTGCTGTTCGGTGTCCACTTTCTGATTTCACAGTTGATGAACAGTGACTTGGTCAAACTGCTGAAGACTCTGGATAAAAAGGTACAGAAGCAGACTGTGGGGAGGTGGAGGGCGGGATTAAAAAGAAAACAGACCTGATGACACAACTGTGTTTGGAAACCCCAGACACCCTGAAAAGGTCCAAGGAAGATTTGCTCTACCCACACAAACCACTTACGTACACATCAGTACATCTCACTGAATCTGAGCAAATCCCTGGTGTGTTTTTCCAGGAAAGTCTAAGTCTGGGAAAAACAGGGATGGAATGAAATAAACTAGGGCAATTCAGTAAAATATTTCTTTTATTGTCTCAAAAACTTTTATGGGTCAATTTGGGTCTGGAAACACATTGCTGTTTAATTCTTTGGCCAACACAGTAAGATGGTGTGGGTGTTAGGATAAGAATTTGGTTTACTTGTGTCTAAAGAGAGAAACTCAAAGGGCTTCTATGGACTTCATTTTGGCGCCCCGTCCACTGGGGTACCACCTGACTTGACCCAGCCATGATCACATACACACCAAAGTTCTTGGCATTAGCTCTTGGTACCCGTATCTCTTTCCTCCTCTTTCTTCCCTCCAAAGGCTGCAGGCAGACGGCCAGCATTCCCGCTGAACAGAATCAGACAGTAGGTAAAACTGGAGAACGGAGATAGGGACCCAGACTAAGTGTGAAACTAAAGGATGTCAGTAAGTAGAGAAGTTGATCATATGACAAGAAAATCAAGGAGAAAGGAGGTGTAACCTCTTGATTTAAAAGTTCTCCCATACGAAATACAGGGATGGGCAAAAGTAGGTTTGTAGTTCTTATACAGAAAACAATACAATAATAAATAATAACAAGAATAAACTGTTCCGTGCACTCACAACCATACACCTCCTTCTGCCCATCTCTGTATATAAAATATTCTGAAAACAAGCTGTTAAATGAGGCAGGTGCATTATACTCCTAAGGCATTTTTACATTTTTAAACAGTAATTTGTCATATAATTAACAAGGCTTTTTCTTTTTAGTCCTATTTTCAGGAACGATGTATTATGAAACTCTTCAGATGGATGTGTTTTTAGCTATATGAATGTCATTTCATATAAAATTTAATAATAATGATAATAACTAGCATTGTTTAGTGAGACTATACACCAGACTGTTCGGAGCACCTTAGTGAGGACACAGACCGGCCCGCTCTCCTGTGACGGACGGGAGTGACACCTCGGCTCTGCAGCCGCACAGTCTCCGCTGTAATCACGCTGCTCTGCTGACGGAGTGGGAAAGCATTTATGGACAGGCAATTCGTAAATGAATGTGTGTGTGCCCGGGCTCCAATAAAACTGCCTTTCAGACACTGAAATTTGAATTTTTACCCATTATAAAATACTTATTTTGATATTTTTCAACCATTTAAAGTTATAAAAACCACCATTTGCCTGCAAGCTGTGCAGTAACAGATGGTGGGCCAGGTGTGGCCTGGGGGCCGTGGTCTGCTGGCCGCAGGCGGGGAACAGCGTTCATTCTCGCACCGGCTCGAAGCAGTAGGCATCGCTATGACTCCTGTCTCCTACGTGAGGAGGCTGATAACAAAACCAGTTATGAAACGTAACTTAGTATTTACGGTAAGTAACCATACTTACCTAGTATTTAGGTAAGGAACTATCTAGTGTTTAGGTAAGTAACTATCATAGCTATTTGAGTCATAATTAATTTTCCTTTTTTCCCCTTTCTTTCCACAGCATGCACACATATGAAAGAGAAATCAATGTTTTAATTTATTTGCTTAATTTTCAGTGTCAGGACAGTAGGCCTATTTAACCCAGATGTCGCACACATGTAAAAATGCCTTTCCCGATGTTTTAACACCCTACATCTGGCATATTAAACCAATACAACTATTGTGAAATAGTGCTCATTTGAAGATGAAGATAATAGCTTTCTTATTACTTTAAGTCATTTTTTTAAAAACTAATTCTACAAATGTTCCTAGTTAACAAGATGCTAATAATGATCTGTGTGGATTTCCCCTGTCCCTGCCTGTGTTTTCACTCCACTAGTGGACGGACAATGTGGAAGCAGGGCAGGACATGAACACGAAGACCCCGGTCCACTCAGCTTCCCTGTACGCGTTTACTGAAAGGTTAGACTACAGGGTTTGGGGGTAAGCCTTTGGCAAAAATTCTGTTGTTTGTGCTATCTGCAGTTCACAGCGATTTATGAGACCCTTGTTCTATTATCAGTGGCTTTCTTTGACAGTGCACAATAGAACACAGTCTGGCATCTTTTAGAAGTCATATTTACTGTCTGATTAAACAAAAATCAGTGTCCCCATCTTGAATGGCTTATTGGTAAGTACAAGAAATTCACCTGAATGCTTGTGGGCCGATTCAAGTGATCCCTCCTTGGAAAACTATAAAGTGCTGACATTCGAGTATGCTTTGCACTGACAAGCTTTGAAAAACAGTGGGCTTCTCCCTCCCTTTTTTAAAACTCCAGCATTCTGTATCATATGTATATGACAGTAATTAATATATAAGGTATAAGGGTATTACAAAATTTGAAAGAGACTAGGTATTATTTTTTTCAACAAAAACATGCTGACCACCCCAATGAAAACGGAGCACTGTCTGGAAAGTGTTAAGATGAAAAGTTTCACTATTTTGTCCTTGAGAAGAGGACAGAGAGTTTTTTCCTCTTTGTTCTTTATTCTGAAAAATATTTACGGGTTGATGTTTAAATATTTTAAATAAAATATTTTCATACAACATTTGCAATATAACCTTATTGCTAACTTGGGCAGTCCGACCAAACAAACGCAGAACTATCGGTGTTCCACTCTTCCAGAAAACGGTACTCTGGGTGTTATGTAGGAAACCCAGGGTCTCGTCCATAAGCCAACAATCAAGTGAGACGAGAGATTAAGTCCAACAAACAGTTTTAAAGACAACTAACAGAAATATTAAAGTCACACAAAATCAACTTCTTCTATAGTGAAACAAAGGAGGTAGAAGTGTGTGTGTGTGTGTGTGTGTGTGAGAGAGAGAGAGAGAGAGAGAGAGAGAGAGAGAGAGAGAGAATAATAGAATAGTTCAGGTAACATGAGGAAAGCAGACAAGTTGGAAAGACCTGAGGGAAGACCTGAAATGATCAGCACACGAGCAAAATGCCAATAATTCACAGAGAAAAATCTGGGCTTGTAGTCAGACCCAGAGTCCTCAGACTCCATCAGGTGTTCCCGCGGAGATCAAGCCGGGTGGGGGAGCACACAGCCTTGGAAGAATAAATCCAGTTTAAACCCTTTGAGATGAAGTAACTCTTCAGGTACCCAGACAATATAAATGTGTTGGAAAGTTTAGGAACTCCTGAATACAAATGGGCTGGAGACTAGAATATCTGAATAAAGAAGAAGGGAACAGGACGATGCTGTGGAAACGGAACTGATGATGGAAATGACACCGCAGATCCCAAACTGTCAGAGGCAGAGTGAGACGGCACGAATTCTACAACTGAGGACAGACGTGTGATGTGAGTGGCTAGCGTTCACTTTACGGCGGAGGGGCCACTTTGGCTGAGGGGCTTTTCTGATCAACTGGTAGCTATGACGTACTTGTTAAATATTTAGTGCATTTCTAAGGTGTTCTAAGTTTGTAAAATGTATGTTACATTTAACTTTAAGAAGAGCTTGTGAAATCCCTAATCTGTCCTCTCCACCTTCGCCCACACTTTCATCTTGAAGCCTCCTGAGCTAAGTCTGAACTACCCAGTGGAAGCTCAGAAACTGAAAGTGGAAGGTATTTTGGGTGACAGTGACCATGGGCTCTTAATGGCTGAGATAACAGAAAATGAGCACAGGTCTTACATATATATTCCCGCTGACTTTTAGAATGTGATTTACTAACAACTAGCATCAGGGTGCAAGGTGAAAATCACGAAGAGTTTAAAGTACTCTTTAAAGTGTATTTTGAAGGTATCCACTGGTGGCCTCAAGACCATCTTTCCGCACACACCATGAATCCATAGCAGCCTGCAAACCCCCTAGTGGTAGAAAAGGCCATGCCTCCTTTAGGGAGCACCAGGCGAAGCTCGGTTTGGGTCTGCAGTTACACAAACACCTAGCATCACCGGAATAGCACAGCAGGTGAGGCGTGCAGGAACTGAGACCAGCTGAGGGAACAACTGACCCCGACTGAAAGAGCTTTTTGCACAACTTAGTTTTTCTTGTTCTCTCTCTTCATCCTTTCCCCTATGTGGGGGTTGAACACTTACATCTACATTTTCACAAATCCACTTTTGTTGTGACTCTACAGTGTAATTCCACAGTATGTGTTTAATGGTCACACTGACCCTAAAAGTGTAGGGCCTCCCAAAGGTGTGACCTGAACCACTTAGGCCACTGTACTCTGAGGACGGTGCAAAGAAACTTCCAAAATCATTGTGGATGCAAAGCTTCCCCATGACCCAAACTTTTGAAAAGACAAAATGGGAAGTGGGGAGGAACTGTGAAGAAAATCACATAACCAAAGATACTCAGGTAATGTAAGGACTTGAAAGAATTACCATCGGGTTCTAGGCTTAGCAGGTGCTCAAAAATTGTTAAAGAAATGAAAGTAAAAAGTGGAAATAACATAAACCCTTAAAAAATGCCAAGAGCAACTTAGATTTAAAAGAATTTCTTAGCAACTTCCAAGAAAAGCGTATTGATTCGATTCCCGAAGTTTTCACCATCCCCCAAAAATAAAACCTAATGAATGAACTGGGAAACAACTCCAAACCACAGATGTGGAAGAATTTCTGCCAAATATGTGACATCCACACTGACCCAGAATGGCTGCCAAAAGCAATTAAATACCTTTCCATCATTCAGTCAGGCTGAGAGTTGTGTGTGTAAATGTAGGGTATAGCGACACTTGAGTGGTAACCTTCCACTCAGAAAACAGAGGACTGAGGTGTGAACTGGCCCTTGGAAGAGCACACGAAAGGTGTATTTCCTCAACTCATGGCCCTAGGGGAAGCAGGACTGGTGAGAGGAGCAGCTGGGTTATGCATCTTCATTCTGTCTGACACCGCACTCCTAACCCCGGGAACTGCCTGGAGAGGAGGCAGCGAAAAGACGGCTCTGTAGTGCCCTACTACTGCAGAACGCCTAGGAATTCCAAACGTTTGAAGAAAGGGTCTAGCACAAAAACAAAGAACATAAGCAGACAAATCAGAGAAAAGAGATTAATGCAGAAAAATTATAATACTTTGAAAAGGAAAAGAAAACCCCCAGAAAGATTTCGTTGAGACAAAAGCAGGATACTGGAATAAAAGAGGGAATATCTGAAGAATAAAAAGAGCTCTTAGAGTTTCCAAAAAAAGAAAAAAGAAAATCTATGACAGCTAAAATACAAAAATAATGGCTGGATGATGTCTCTAGGAAATTTTGGGGGTAGCAAAAAGAAGTAAAAAATTGTAGACAAAACTTGAGAAGAAAACAATCAATCAAGGTAGTCCTCCAGCCAAAAGAAGTTATGCCAGAGACAATGGAGAGGAGAAAATTTTCAAATGAATACAAAATTAAAATTTCTTATAATGAATTAAATTTCTAGTTTACAGGGCCCGAGAAGGGGCAGGAGAGAAGAATATCTACACCAAACAGATCCTCTGTTAAATTTGAGAACATTAAACAAAGGCTTCTAAAACTTTCCATAAAAAATAGTGTCCCATACGAAGAATAAGGAAGCAGAAGAGTCATGAATTTTTTAAAGGAACATTAGCAGACAACAGAATAACATTTTCAGAATTATTTATATCTGAGAATTCGATACCCAGCCAAAATATCAAGTTTGAGGGTGGAATATGAATATTTTTAGATGTGAGTGAAAATTTAAAACTATCTCTCTTCCTTGAACCCTCACTCAGAAAACCACAGGAGGATATGTCTTAGGAAAAATAAGAAAATAAACCAAGAAATAAGACAACACTGTATCCAGAAACAGGGAGTTTAACATAGGAAAGAACTTAATTCCAAGAGAAAGGGGAAACAAGGCCCCAGGATGACAAATGTGTAAGATGCAGGAGAACAAGCAGTCCTGACTAGAAAAGACAAAAGATTCTAAAAGGAAGTCTTCAATTAAAAAGAAAAAGAAATTGGCATGTTATCGGATGTGTTCACCGGGTTTTGAAAGACTTCGCAGATCTGTTCATGAAGTAGGAAAGAATCAGCTAGTGACACGCCCACATGCCCCCCTCCCCCCCACACAAGGCAGTGATTAACCCCAGAGAAAAAAGCTGACCAAAAAATGACTGAAATCACAATTTACTATTTAGCTCATCAGTGGACAACCTTTATCCTGCCCTATAATATAAACAACGAGTTACAGGAAAAAATGTGAAATAACTGGGCTGAAAGGATGGGGGAAGAAACGGGTGAGAGGTTAACACACCATGACCTTTATCCACCACAAGAGGAGGGTAAACACATTTAGAGATACGAAGGAAATAACAGAAACCAAGAGATAAGAGTTGGGGGTAGTGTTTCTTATTATCAGGACTGTGGAGGGGTAGCTGCTGAGGAAGTGCCATTTTAAAAACTGTGGGTGTATATGTATATGCGTGTGTTTTTTAGTCCTCACTCAAGGATATGCTCATTAATCTTAGAGAGGGAGATACATACATAAAGAAACACTGATGTGAAAGAGGAACATCGATCGGTTGCCTCCTGTACACACCACAACTGGGGATTGAACCCGCCACCCAGATACGCACCTTGGCTGGGGATCGAACCCACAACCTCTTGGTAGACAGGACAATGTTCCCACCAACTGAGCCATCCAGGCAGGACAAAAAACCGTGTATCTTTTAGTTATTTGGCTTTGCAAACCACTATTTGATTTAAAAATTAACTTAAAAAGATGTCCTTGTTCACGGCAAAAAATAAAGTGCTGGGAAGACACACAAAACCGCTGGCAGTAGGCAGTAGTTATGTACTCACAGTTGGGAATGGAAAGGAAAGGGTGAGAAGGTGAAGGGATTTTTACTGTCTTCTACGCAGACTTCTATTTAGAATTTTTAATGACGAACATGTATTATCTTGGTTATTAAAATAATGAAATTAATATTTTAAGAAATTAACTTTTATATTAAAAATATATAAAAATCAAAAGGCAAGACATCCAAGAAATAGACAAGCCTACTGCTAGAAGCAATACATGGTGCAGAGTTGACAAAATGTCAGGAACTTGACTTTGTTCCTAAACACTTTGTTAAAGACGACTTTCCTACTGAAAAAGACGAAGAGAAAATCAGCAAGAAGAAAATAAGATTGGTAAGGAGATTAGAAGAGGCTACCCTAATTGTTCTAACTGACACCAAGACAGTCTAAGGCAGGACATCAATCTCTAATAGTTTTAGATATTACAGCTTATTAGTCTGTCTGATAAGCAAAGTCAGAAGGGAATGGGTCCAAGGATCCTGAACGTGGATGGGGAAGTGGCACACAATGCGACGGTGCGTGGGAGCAGGTTTGCCCACACTGTATTTGGAAAACTTGGGTATTACCGTGAGGACAACACACACCTATCTAATAGCACCTCCTAGACGAAAGCAAGGGTAGGTGAGAAGGCCTTCGGGACCAACCTCGCTGACTCTAGGAATGTGTCCAACCAAAGCTTGTAATTCCTGCATGGGAACCTACTTCTCGAGCATCTGCTCTGTGCCAGGTAGCGGACATGTCACCTCCAGTAACTCACGCAACTTGTGAGATGAAGTATTCATTTCTCCCATGGTGCGGATGGTAAGAGCTACGGCTTAATTGTGAATTTCCCCGTCTATCAAGTCCATGTTGTTTTCCTACTAAGCTGTTAGATAATATCAACTGGTGGGGAATTTTTTAAAAAGCATTCTCCTTCAGAACAAGCAGCACAATTAAATGTTGGTGAAAATTCCTCAGGTTTCATTCCGGCAGGCCCATGTGGCACAGAGCTGGGTAGATGGAAGAGCTTAGTTCTCCGCCTGGTCCCCAAGGGCACTTCTTGAGGAGTCTGTTCACCTCTCTAGGCTTCAGCTTCCTAATCCAGAGATGAGAGAAAATCCAGCAGAAGAAATACTAATAGGATAAATATTTTCAACTATTATTTTAAAATGGATTACTTCTATATTCATCTTAAAAAAAAAATCCTCACCTGAGGTATGTTTCATTGATTTTAGAGAGGGAGGGAGGGAAGGAGGAAGAAAGGAAGGAAAAGGAGAGGGAGGGTAGGAAAAAGAGGGAGGAGAGGAGAGGGGGAGAAGGAGAGGGGAGAAGGGAGCGGAGAGGCACATTGATATAAGAGAGAAGCATCGATAGGTTGCCTCCCTCACACACCTCAGGTGGGGATGGAACCCGGAACCTAGATACGTGCCCTAACTGAGGACCAAACCCACAACCGCTGGTGCATTGGACAGGGCTCCAACCAACTGAGCCACTGGGCCAAGGATCGACTTTTGTTTTAAATCTACACCTCATTGTACTTTAAACATTTTTTTTTTTTTTTTTAGTATTAAAAGCTGACATTTAAAGGTACTAAGAACCTAAAAAACCTAAAAAAGGAGAGTAAATGACTGAGGCTCCTAAAATACCTTTGGAAGATCAAAGGATTCACAACTGTTCTGGGAAATGGATGTTTCTAGCACTCACTCCCCAGAAACTCAAAATCAACTTTAAAGACAAGCAGAAAGCTTTGTAGAGCCTGATGCCTTAAGTAGGTACTACAGTAAATAGGGGCATCCCATTAAACAACTGGGAAGGGATCAGCTTCAAACAACAGCCTAGCCCAGTAGGCTAAGTAGTAAAACCCACCACTGTAGGGCTCAGCATTTTTGAAAGTTCTGGGTAATCAGAAAAATTACTTAACCCTTCTTTGCTGAAATATCCTAGATCTAGAGAGGAAATGTCAACTTCTCCTGTCAAAAAGCACATGGGAATCAATGGAACAGCATGCATAAAACAAATTTTTAATAAGATACGAAGTAAATACAAATGACATGCATTTAATAGGTGGATACTGGCTCACTGGGGTGGGGGTCAAGTGAACCACGTGGTCCAGGCCCCACCACCTGAGACAGTTCCCGGTGTTCTGTCAGGACTTCCGTTATTACAGTCAGGTTCCACCAGTGTCAGAAAGCTGAGCACAGGGACGGAGTGAGTCAGGCTGGAGGAGGTTCAGGAGAAAGCATGAGAGGAGGATATGTCGCCTGCGTGGACCCTGGCTTCTGAAATTCCCATGGTTGGCTGCACCCAGCACTCCTAGTTTCTCCCTTCTCTGTGTTCTCCGCCTCCGACTTCGGGAAGGACATGGGGTCTCCACTTCCCACTCTGTCCCTAGGTTTTCAATACTGTACCTGGTTTTGACATCTCCTCCCAGGTGCCCCAGTCAGACCATGCGACTTGCAGCAGACCCTTATGGGGAAAGAGACTCACCTGTATGGGAACAATGAGCTGATGCCAACTAGACCTTCACCAAGTGAGGGCAATGGACAGTCACCTCAATGTACCCCTTACTGTAACTCCCTTAGCCAGGTAACAGGAACATTTTCAAGGAAAACAGGCAGAAAGTTTTAAATGTATCAGCAGGCCCTTCTCAACCTTCCCTTTCTCTTGTCTACATTTCTCAGAACTGTGTATATATGGACATAAGCTTCTGACAGGAACTGATGCACTTGAGAAACATTTATTTACACAAATGATATATTAAGTACAGGTGATTTTTCTCTAGTCGCTAATACTTGGATGGGTTTTCCAGGCCAACAGCTGTTCTTGTAATTCCATTTACTGTGTACACAATGGAGAGGAATAAATCAGCATTTCTTTAAAAAAATGTTTTGAAACTCCTGATCACAACCCACAGTGAGAAATACAGTTTACAAAGCAATTCAGTAATACATGCATATAAACACACAAAGCTAAAACTAAAGTTTCATGAAACAATACTTTTCCTTATAATGTGCAATGTACTCTATTTTACTAAGTTGAATTTTATCCTCCCTATGCTATTCCAGTCACTTGTATTTTAAATTTTATTTTTATTTTTGATTTTAGAGAAAGGGGAAGGGAGGGAGAGAGAGGGAGAGAAACACTGATATGAGAGAGAAACATCGATGGGTTGCCTTTTGTACGCGCCCGACTGAGGACTGAACCTGCAACCCAGGCTTGTGCCCTGACCCAGAAGGAACCAGTGACCTTTCAGTTTGCTGGACCACGCCCAACCAAGCCACACAGGCCAGGGCTCCACCCACTTGTATTTTAAAAATAAATGCTGAACAGCACCTATTATATTGCTTTTGTACCCAGTAATGGGTCTTGAGTGCTGAAGAAAAATATTGTGGATAGTCTATTTATTCACTAATTTAGAATGTCTTCTCCTCAATCATAATATAATAGCAAATATTTTGCAAGATTGGGCTTGAAAAGTCTCTATAGCCAAGTGAATACAGTTTTGAAGTCTTGTGGTAGAAGTCCTGATTAGCAAAAAATATTATATTACTCACATCTAGTAAATCTTTAAAAATTATTATCCCCATTGAAAATCAGCTGCAAATTTTCCTTTTATAAATGACAAATATTAAAAAACAAATCATAGAGTTCTTTTCCATCAATATAAAAAGATTCATAATTCATGAACTAATAACAACTTCAATTATACTGACCCTTGTATTTGTTATAGAATTATTAAGAACATATGTTTTGGACACTTATTTTAAATGTAAAATATGCAAAACAAGCAAGCAAGGAAGCAAAACTACCTCTTCCCAGCAGTGTTAATCCTAATGCAGTTTTACTTAATTAGCAAATACAGATGAGGCCTTAATAAAAATACTTTAAATATACAGAGGTTTTTGTGATAATAACCCATTAGTAATTACAAGGTTGTCATCATTAAGTAACTTAAAAAAAAAAAACAATCTGAGTTAGTCTAGGTCACTTCTAAGACAGTATACAGAGACTGACCCCATGCCTTTTATCCTGCAGCCAAATGGAGCAGCTCAACCTCCTCCAAAAATGTCTATATTTTTTGGTTTTACTGACTTTTTCACTCTTCTCTTTGATTGGAATATCCTTAATCTTTACTTTCCTCTTTTGAAAAAACTGCCTATTTTGAGTCTCAGCTTAAAAGCTACCTTTCACACAGCCTTCCCAGTCATCAAGCTGGACAAAAAATCTCTGAAATCACACTTCATTTGTGGACATCACTTGTGATATTAATCCCCTTGACTTTCCATTACAATTATTCATGTTATATCAACCCCGACAGACCGTGAGCAACTTGGAAGGGAGAGGCTGTGTTTGTTTCTCCCAACACCCAGACATAAGCCTGTTGTGGCAGGTGATTGGGTGAGTCAACATTTTGGACGAGGATGAGAAATGTCATGTATCTGGAACAGCATAATAGCACGTATTTAATGCTACTCCAAGGTGATTTAAATGCATACCGACTCAGGAGTCTAATAAAGGCAGATGCAGTACTGCTTTGCCTTTCCAAGGCTTCCCCTTTTAGAATATTCCTTTACAAATTGGTTTGCCTTTAATAGTCTAAATAGCATGCATCACATGTAGTCAGCAGAATCCCATTTACCAATTAAAGGTGATTAAGGGAGCTATTAGGCATCTGTTTTCCATATTATTCCAGGCATGGGAATCAGTAATATCCTACCTTTCCTCCCAAGCCACTACTTAATACCTTCATTTTGGAAGGGTTGGTTCAGGTTCCTTTGTGGTTTTGCCTGCTAGAGTCGGCAGTACTTCCACATATTCTGTGCAGGGATTGCCAAAAGAAGAGCAATATTCTCGAGCAGTCTGAGGGGCTCCCCTGACTGGCTATGCAGGCTGGACAGTTCTGTACTGAGAATGCTAGGTGAGCCTGGCATGTAACCAGTGAAATGAACAGGCTTTTCTATAATACAGCTGAGTGTGTTTCATGGTGCCCAGTAAAGACGAGCCATGAATACGTGTGGTTAGCCGAGGAACAGGTAGAAATTTTATAATGGGGGCTGGAGGACTGGGAACACAGGGGGTATGGAGAGCCGCGGCCTCATTCAAAGCAACGTGTCGCCCTTTGGAAACCAAGAGTCGGAACCTGTATCTGAGTCAACAGCTCTCCCCCCTCCTTAGTAATAAATAAGGAAGACCTTTCACTTCCTGTAAGTTCAATTTGATGGCTGTTGCCAGGACAACTAGGAAATGAGGCAAGGAACAGAGAGACCTCCAAAAGAAAAAAATTAAAAAATAAAAAGAAAACTAGGTCACCGAAGTAAAGTTATTATATTAATTCTAACGGGAACGGCGGCCCTGCCAAGGGTAATGTAAAAATGAATTTGAAACGAGGTGCCACTGTCCTGATATGTGATGGCTGCATACCCATGTTCAGGCCGTGTGAGATTCACATCAAGGAGGGCTTGTACATGTTTCCCTTGGATGGGGATGACAAAACGCCTTTCTCTAACTCTCATCACGCACACAGTGGGAAGGAAAAGCTCATTTTTAAAAACCTGTAGTCCCTTACTGTAAGTTTAATCACTCCGGCAAGCACGTGTCTGTGTGGCTGAGTTGTCAGACAGACAACAAAACAAAATGAACACAATGTGCCGAGGGCCCGAGGCAAAACTGCAGCCAAGGCACCTCGGTGAAAATGGCAGGAGCATTCAAAAGGACCACAGAACCGGAAAAATTGAAGAAAGAGTTCCTAAAAGGTTCTGAAAAGGTTCACTAAAAGCCTTATTATAAAGTGATTCTATCTGATACTAAGGAGTGTCTCACTGATGCCCTGGGCAGGTGGAGTTGGTCCCCGTTAAATGTTTGCGGAATCAATGGAAGTGCCAGGCTGAGAGACGTGCTGATAGCACTGACGTGAACAAGTGCTTTACACTCCCACTGCACACTAAAAACGAGTGGGAAGGGAACACTGAGTGCATCCAGACCGGATCTCCTCCGTGTACGAGCAGATCAAAATGCAACCTGCAGAAGCTGAGGAACTTGTCCAAAACCCGCAAAGCCTTTCTGGTCAAGCCAAGACGAGATTCCGTTCTCTCACCCTTAAGCACAGGGCTCTCTGTGTCCTTGTTTTGCTGCATGGAGCCGCCTCTCTCTGTCTGTTGTGAAACGGCGTAACTCCGCATTACTTGCGCAAGATCGCTGGGCTTCTATAGAGGTTATCACTGCCTACAAATTTTGTCTTACTTCCCCCCAAGTGATTTTAAATTGAGGGCAATTTCAAAATTAGCTTTTTTATAGATGGAAATTTAGTGGCCTTTGCTGAGACTCTTTCATAAACGGGTAGTGGGGAATTTTGAAGTCACACTGCTCAGACATGTACCTGAGACACCTGTTCTTCAGTGTGACCATCAAGAGGTGGTATGCTCATTTATTCTCGTGCTTTCTCTCTCTCTCTCTCTCTCTCTCTCTCTCTCACACACACACACACACACACACACACACACACACACACCGCCCTTAAAGGCAAAGATTTCAGGCTATAATATAAAACAGCTGCAGAAGGCACATGTTCACCTTCACTTTTAAAAAGTCATGTTTTCTTGCCTTTAAGATGATAAACAGTCCCTCTGTGGAAGTGTCAGGCTGCTCACTTTGCCTGTGGAGTGCTGCACATGGACACCTCTGCCTTCAGAATGATGAGGGTTAAGGCTAAGACTGTCTCTTTAACTGGAGAGCAAAGAAGCTTTCCTGGATTCAAAGATGTGTACACTTAGCCAGACTCCAATTCAAATAATAAAATGAATTTTTTGGGAAGGATTCTCAGGAATGAGGTGGTATGACTGGGGCTGATAGGGAGAGGAAGTATACCTGATAATTTAAATAGTACTTGTGATATAGGCTAAACTACTTTTCTGTTCCCCAGAGAGGTACAGAAATACTAATTTGGTGTCCCATGATCATGTTTATTATTCTTTAGCATGCTTCCTAAAATCATTACTGCATAATATGAATGACAGAATAGGCACTGGATAACTCTCCTTTGAAAAGCCAATATATCAGAATTAATTAAAAAGTTCATGAGCCAGTGGGATATTTAACAATGTTGAATTACTCTATGAACTTACTAAATGCAGCAACAATTTCCTAATTGAAGCAGTAAAGCAAAATCTTCCAGAGCTCTCCTGTTATGATGGCATCTTTCTCAAATCACTTTCCTTTCTTTTGTGTGGGGATCAACTTCACAAAGTCAAAGTCAAGGGGAAAAAATTCTGCTAGAAGCAAAATCTTCCCTGTAAGCCCTGACGGACAGAATAAGAAGTAACATTGGAGGAGTGTGGAGAGACCAAATTAAAATGAGTCTCTTTGCCGGCAACCTCTCACCTGTTGTTAGGCAGCGCCCTACTCATGCTTCCTCAGCACGGAGTCCCTCCAAGACAGGGTGGGGTACCCTTTGTTTCCGCTCCCATAGCCCTGAGACAGACTGCTGTGGGGATGTGTTCCTGCCTCACTGCACCCACTGCCCCCTCGTTCGAGTGTCTTCTCCATTGGACTGGGAGCTTCGAAAGGACAGGAGCGGTATCTTGTAGCCCAGAGTGTCCTAAACATCTAGTACAACTCCTGCGACACTCCATAAGTATTTCTTGACAAAATAAACAGGTACTTTATATGGATTATCTCATTGAATAGTCATAACAAGTTCCCAAATCACAACAGCTATTTTATTTTAATGACCCCAGGAAAAAAGAGCAAAATAACCAAACCAAACCAAAACAAAACAAAGCAAAGCAAAGCAAAGCAAACATTACTGAGCTGCAGAATTCCCTTGTCCTTTCCAAGCCTTGGATTTATTGTAATAACAGGACCTAGATACCACGTGGTCCTGGGCAGTAGGCATGTTTGACCAGGTAAGTGATGCTTTTTGCTACAGTAAGCGTCCTACACAGGATTGGGTGATCAACGGGAATCACTAACAGGAAGACAAGTTCCAAGACCTGCCAAGTATTTCAAATTAAGAGACCTACTTCAAGGGCGCATTGCAACCTGAATGGCAATCGCATGGTTTAGTATGTGGATTTTGGAAAAGCCAAAACTGCAGACAGCAAGCAACCTGACTGGGAGTCTGGTCTGCCCCTATGGCAGACACTACTATTCACCATTGATCCAAATGGATCTCTCCCCTTTTCCTATAATAACAGACGTGGAGCCAGAGGAATGCCTTCCCAGCCGGACTTCATGTCCAAGCATCTCCTGAATTTCTATGGCACCAAATGACTAAGTTCTTACAAATGCAACGTGAACAAAGTGATAGGTGCCGCTGTACGCCTGGGACTCACGGACATGGACAGCAGTGTGGAGACTGTGGGGGGAGGGGGTCGAAGGGGGCTAAATGAAAGGTAATGGAAAAAAGACAATAACAATTAAAAAAACAAAACAAAACAGGTATAACCCTGCTATGCTGTCCCCTACTTTGAGCAAACTGTCACTGATGTGTCAGTGACTCAGCTTCGACTTCCCCACATAATAACCCTGCCTGAGGGAGCGATGGAGTGACGGCCTCAGGGAGCCCTGACTGGCCCCGGAGCACAGCTGCTCTGCTGAAATGGACTGCTTCCTCAAAGGAGAAATGGATGTCTACATTTTCAGGACGCTGGTACAGCAGCTGAGCTTTCCCCTCACTAATGAATTCTCTAAGGAAAAATTTGAATTAGGAGGAGATGCTGGCCGCATCTCTCTTTCACATTTCTGAGCCTCAAATGTCCTTATCTGTAAAATGAGAAGGGTAACTAAAATCCTTCCTGGCTCTAAAATTCTATGACTCACCATTATTCTCATTCCCACGAGACCGATCTGATCCCACCCTATTACGCAACCCATTCCCTCAAGTTTGCCTTCCCTGGGCCTTGTCAAACCGCGCTCCACGGCTCTCACTCGCCCTGATAACAGTGCGCTATCTCAGCTCGGAGCTTTGGCCATTTACTGAGGATCAAAGCCTTAGACTCAAGGATTGAACTCCTATTTGAAAGTTCAGGTACCAACAGAAGTTGATGAGATTCTGGAAAGGCCAAGACTGTTTCTGAAATGATTCCAGTGAAATAGAACCTTCAAGTTAACCTCTGCTTGTATTAAAGCATAAACATGTCAAAATATTGTTATAACTGTATTCCAGCAGATGAGAACCTAGCCCCACAAGTACTACAAACCAGGACCCAATTTTTTTTTTTTTTTTTAAACCAGCAAAGGAACCATTCTCAATGACCCAGGATCACATCATTTCTGTCATGGCTACCCTAATATTTAGTAAATAACAGTCAACTTTTTATCAGGTTAAACATCTCTTCTCTGTATTTCTACAGTTACTCCCACATCCAGTAAATCATTTTTCTCCCTTCCCACCTCCTCCCCAGCTCATAAATACTTCCTATTACTTCTAATTATTATTCCTAATACTTTATATTACTGATAATACAACTTTCACATCTCTATCTCTTACAGCCCAGTATCTGCAGGTCTCCAGGGAATGGCTTGGGTCTCCAATTCTTAACAGCATAGAAAATACCCACTATAATATTTTCTCCCCCTGCTACCAAGCTATCGGCTATCACCATTGAGCCCTCTCTATGTCTTGGATATCAGCTTGCAGAAGAATATCAACACTAATTGCATTTCTGTCTTCTAGCAGCGCTGCCAATTCTTAGCAACGTAAATGTCCTCCAGTTTCACTCAATGTACACAAATCTCCCATTGGCATACTAGTTGTTGTTTCGACTTCTAGTGGGCCAATATCTAGCTTCAGCAGCACTTGAAAGCCCTTCTACAGTTTTCCCCAATCAACATACAGCTCCTAACATGTAAATATCGTGCACATCTGAACTGCTCTGAAAATTTCTAAGCCTGCTAGGTATGTCCATAAAGATAAAGCAAAATTCTGAAAGATATAAGTATCAATCATCCCAACTACAATATCTCTTGATTAAACACTGAGTCTAAAAATATTATATAAATTTAAGCCAATTCAAACGTCAAAGAAAAGTTTATCTGGAAACCTCAAGCACAAAGGATTATTTCTCTCCACTGGGGGTGGGGAAGAGTGGGGGGCATCTTCAATTGCTTGTGCATGGCCACGCAAGGACACTTGCCCTGCATCTGCATTCGGAATTCTATTTTTACCCACTCTCAAATTATCCACCTCCCTCAAATCACCTTTTGTAATAATAGCTCTTTCATCCAATATAGGTTGTGTATGTGTTTGACATGATTTCCTTTAAGATTATTTAGCACAGGTATTAACATGTAAGAGTTAAACCAACAACTCAGTTAAATGGTCTGAATAACATAAATGTTCTAAGACACAATATTCAAAGAATACATTCCAGAAATGTATAAAGAAAAAGCAGATATAAATTTAGATGGCACAAATGATATGTACAACACAACTGTTTCAGTGGGTACTAAATATTACAGTGCTAGTTTCTAAACTTAATTGCTAGCTTTTAAAATGGAAATTACATACACATGGTAAAAAATTTGAACATAAAAATACAGAAAGAAAAATAGAACCTCCTTTTGCCCTAGATTCATGTTACCTGTGTTCTGTATTTCGGAAAAATGTTATGTACATACAAACACATGTATTTATGTATAACTTTTAGATAATGAAAGTATACTATACCTATTGTCTATGCTTTCCTTTTTTCACTTAATAATATACTTTTGAGACTATCCTATGTCAGCCCATGTAAATGCAGCTTACATGTTTCTTACAGAGTCTGAACAATTTTCTGAATCCATCATCTTCACATTCCCTCATTTTTTCCAGTCTTTTCAATCTCTGCACACAGGCTTTGTACGAATGAGCACAGATAAGTAAAACTGCTGAGGCAAAGGACATGCGCATTTTAAATTTTGAAAGATATCCAAAAATGCTTTCAAAAGAGACTGCTGTATGTTTAATTTAAAAAATAAATCATCTTGTTTGTAAAGACTAAAAACAACCCATTGAAATAAATACACAGATAAAAATAAATGAAAGGACTCAACAGACTGGCCTCAGGGTACGAAACAATCTAGATACATACAAAGCCTGTATGTTCTTGGCAGAATTCTGCACCCATGAAAATACGTGTTTCAGATTTCAAAGATCAGCATTAGTAACATAAACATGGTACTCAAGACGATACTGTGCCAACTTTATCAATACTGATCTAATGCCATTATGTACAGAGCAAAAGTCATAATTTCATAGTTCTCTAAAAGCTTTAAATATTTTAGCAAATCATTATTTTGGGATTTTCAATTAATAATCAGAAAACATCTAGATGCTGAATGAACATAATAAATCTAAAATCTTTCAAAAAAATATTTCTGTAAAATTCAATCATAACAAAAGCAAATTCTTTTTATTAGGCCTTTCTCAAAACCAAAATGCGATAGTCCCTTGCCAATCAGAGTTCTGGGATAACACGTTTTTCAACTTATATGCCAAGTATTTAAAATCCTACGTTCAGTCCAGCTCCCTTAACAAATACCTGCAGGACCAGCTCTAGTTCCCACCCCCTCCACAGCACGCAGACAGCGATGCGGGTCTGGGGAACAGGCTTGGGCTGGACTGTGCACGCTCCCTCCTTCAACACGCAACCCAGGAGACCACCCCTCCGCCCCAGGATAACTTGTGGAAAGGCCAGACAAGGACATAGACTTTCTGTCAATACCTAAAGAATGAAAAAGGAAAAGGCTAGTGACAAAGGCGGAGGAGCGGGCTGAAAAGCTGTGACAATGTAAAACAAAGCTCTAGGAAGCACTATGGTACTGGATAGGGCAATCCCTGAAAAGGGAACAGGGTTTTCACCTCGTTTTTCCTTCTAGAACTATTATGTGCTATGACAGTAATATTCTATGTGTAAAGCCATTTAAATTGCATCCCCCCCACCTGTTTTTTGTGAGGCAATGATCTCGCCTTTTGTGATTTTGCTAATTGCTGTACTTACCAGGAAGGTATTACTTTGGTGAAGGATTACAGTACTATGACTGATTGAAAGTGGGGAGAAACTATATACATTCATTACTAGGGTAAATAAAAACTGTTACTCTGAACGTGACTGAGCTGTACAAACATAAAGTCGAAAATGTCCTTTCTGGTGGGATGATTCTGTAAACAGAGACTGGGTAGAAAAGCAAAGCGCGTGGACAATACAGGCAATCTACTTGGGGGAAAGATGGGTGAGAAACACCGTGAAGAAACAATGTGTGAAAATCTGTAAGTGATCAGCAGCCTTGAGCTTGCAAGCTGTCTGGGAAGCTTATGTGAATGTCCCACATCAGTTCTATTCGTATACTTTCTACAATAAGTTGCTATAAATTAGTTGTATTTTGTTAGTAGTTCTGATTTAATTGCAGGCTTATATATTATTATAATTATTAATATTATAATTATTATAATTATTAATAATAATTAGCACCAACACTAGAGAACGTAAAAGATGCAAAAGTTAAAAATTAGTTAGCTGGTACCCAGATTCCATCCAATGCCATAAGAAAAGGTAAATAGGAATTTCCATCATTTTATGGTAAAAGAATACAAAGCTATGCTCTCAAACAAGAAAGTAAGATTAAGTCAGGGAAATATCAGGCTTCCAGTATCAGAGTTCCAGTCTCAGACTAAATTTTTACATAATACGAACTTGAGGATAACCTGCATAGATTTAATGCAACCTCTTTTTTTTTTTTAAGATTTTATTTATTTATTTTAGAGAGAGGGGAAGGGAGGGAGACAAAGAGGGAGAGAAACAGCAATGTATGGTTGCCTCTCACACGGCCCCCACTGGGGACCTGGCCCATAACCCAGGCATGTGCCCTGACGGGGAATCGAACCGGGACCCTCTGGTTCCCAGCCCGCGCTCAATCCACTGAGCTACACCAGCCAGGGCGCAATCTCTTAATTTAACATGGATACTAAGAGTTGGATATTAAATGATTTCCCCAAGATTAATAGGCAAATTGGTGAAATTCTTATCTGTAGCCCAAGGATCCTTCATAAGAGCAATGTACAGCATCTTGTTCACACCCAGTCTCCTTTACTCATGAAGAAGGCACACTGACCTGGGCCCTGGCATACTCGAGGACACTCTGGGAAGACTTTTGAATAGTAAACAGTGACAACATGGGGACTTAGACAGAGTGTAATTCCAGATCAGGAGTAAAAGCCCTGCATGGAAGCCTGGCTTCATTAGTAACTAACAGGGTGTGTGTGTGTCCTTGGGCAAGTCACTTAACCTCAATGGATCCCAATTTTCTCATTTATAAGGAGAAGGTTGAAATAGATGAACTCAAGCCTTCAGTGCTAACATTTTATAAATGTGATTAGTTTTTCAACTTAATATAAACACCTATTTTTGTGAAGCAACAATTCTTTGTCAGGACAGCTTTGGGATTTACCTTAAGCTTTATGCGAATACCTCATGCTGCAGTTAGAGTACCACCTAGTGGACATTTGGCTCACTTGACTAGCCAAAAGTTAAAATCTCAGTTTCCTTGCCAGGAAAAACTATCTATTTAAAAAAAAAAAATCAAAGGATTGGAAGAACATCCAAAGGTCCTATGAACTCATTCTCCCTGACTTTAGGAGGATTCAAAATTAACCATCTTTGACACATGAGAATCTACTTATTTACTCGAGTGGCTGAGTGCCATTATTTGGCATGCAATGAAAAATAATATCTTCAAGAAATTGACTATCACCTGTGGAATGAGAGAAAATATTTACAAGGCATATATCTGTAAGGGTTTAATATCCAGGGAACATAAATAACTCTTACAACTCAACAACTACAACAAAAAACATGATTCAAAGATGGGCAAACGAAGAGACATTTCTCCACAGAAGAGATACAAATGGCCAGTAAGCACATGACAACACCACTAATCATCAGGAAAGTCAGAATCACAGTGAGATATCACGTCCTATCCCTTAGGAAGGTTATTATTAAAAAACAAAACAAAACCAGAAAATAATAAGTGTTGGACAAGGATGTAGAGAAATTAAAATCTTTATATGTTATAGGTTACAGCCACCATGAAAAATACTATAGAGGTTACTCAAAATATTAAAATAGAACTACCTTCCCTGAATGGTGTGGTTCAGTTGGTTGGGTGTCATCCCGCAAAGCGAAAGGTCACTGGTTCGATTCCTGGTCAGAGCACATGCCTGGGTTGCGGGTTTGGTCCCAGGTCAGGCACATATAAGAATCAACCTATCAATGTTTCTTTCCCTCTCTTTCTCTCTCCCCTCCCCTCTCTCTAAAAATAAATAAATAAAAACTTTTATTTTTTTATTGTTGTTCAGTTCCAGTTGTCCCCAAAATCTTTGGAAAAAAGTAGAACTACCATATAATCCAGCAATTCTACTTCTGGGTTGAAGGAAAATTTGAAAGCAGGAACCCAGAAGAATTCAAAATGGAAACTAGAACAAATACCTATATATCCTTTTCATAGCAGCATTATTTAAATAGCCAAAACATAGAACCCATGTGTCCATCAATGGATGAATAAATTTTAAAAATGTGGTATATTCATACATGGATGAATAATGGAATATTATTCAGCCTTAAAAAGGAAATTGTGGCACATGCTACATGAATAAAACTTGAAGACATTATGCTAAGTACAATAAGCCAGTCTTAAAAAGACAAATATTGTATGAGTCCACTTATATGAGATCTCTTGAGCAGTCAAATCCACAGGACAGACAGGAATGGCAGTCTGTCAGGAGCCGGGGGAAGGGAGCGTGGGGAGTTACTGTTTAACGCGCTCAGAGTTCCCGTTTGCGAAGATGAAGGAATTCTGAATGACACTCACAACGTTAATACCGCTCCACTCACTGCACATTTAAAATGGTACACTTTATGTGTGTTTTACTATAGTAAAAAAAACCTCATTATCAGTCTAAAGTTAAAAATGAAATCTCTGTTCTTAGAGAAGAAAAACTCTTGTTTCCTTAAAAATTCAAAAAGAAATGTTCCTTAGTTCCTTTTTAGTGGTTTAGAGTTTATGTATTAACTCAATGAATATGTACTGGAAAGAGTGAATCGTTCTTGATAATTGTTGAAATACTTTCAAAAGGGGCATGTGTAGTTTTCAGAATCTTGGAGAAACAAAATAAACACTGTTGTCCCTGGTGATCTTTGACTAATAATGCACATTTGACGAGTTCTCTGGGTGTCTCTGATGTTGTTAAGTTCGATCCAGAAGGGAGAGGTGCGAAACGTAAAAATGTCCACTCCATTCCAGGGCTCCGTGGGGTGGAGAAGAACCAGACAACGGTGTGGCGTCCACTGCCACGGGTACTGGCCACAGGCAGGTGTACGCTACTGACAGCTGGAGCTGCCTTTGACAGCAGGGACTGGAACTCTGTCAGGAATGACTGACTCTGAGTGAATGCTCTTTGCTCTTGTTTTCGAAGAGGTGGCTGCATGGGCTCTCTCTGGGGAGCTAGCTACAAAAGGTATGGCTGTCCTTAGCAAAAACCGATGAAGTTAACTGTTGGTTTTGATAGGCCCTTTCCAGGGTCTTTCCTTTCTAAATACTCGCTGTGTTCCTGCACTTAGTCCATCTCAACAAAATCTACCTTTGCAAAGATATATTGGGCAAATGAAAATTCCTTTACATATAAATGCCAGGGGAAGCTTAGTGTGCACTGGCATTTTAATAGGGTCTGATAAAAGCCAAATGCATGAACCTCTAACTCAGAATTCTTGGTGCCAGTCGGCCAGCGTAGGACTGGGGGGAAGGTACGTACGGCAGTCTTCTGGTTCTTCTGAAGCAGGGTTTTTCAACCTCCGCACTATTGATATCTTGGGCAGCATAATTCCTTGTTGGGGGTTGGGGAGCTGTCCGGTGCAGGAGGGTGTTTAGCAGCACCCCTGACCTCTTCCACTACATGCCCAGAGCACCCCTCCAACTGTGAGATCCCCAAGATGTTTCCAGACATTGGTTTTGTGTGGTTTCCTGGGGGACAAAATAGCCTTCCCCCCGCCCTATTGAGAACCACTGATCTGACAGGGGATGTAGGTGGTCAGCTGCTCTACCAATATAATCACCAGTCATTCTTGCCAAGTTTATAATCTCACTGAGGAATTCAGATCTACGCTGAAAGTAACAGGAAGTGGTGCAAGCCAGGACATAAGAACACATACTCAAAGGTGATTTGCACAAGAATTCCAGTGCAGCCTGAGAAAATGGAATGAGAATATTAGTATCTGAAAAGAAGCCTCTTTTTTTTCCTTTAATGATAAAACTGCTTAAAAGAGAAGGAACGATATAGATCTCAAATTGGTCTTTCAGGGAATTTCATAAGCAAAATCTTTCACCTTTATCTCTCCTCAGCCCATCCAGACATTTAATCAAAACTGTTAAATCTTTCTTTTAAAAAAATCCTCATCTGAGGATATGTTTATTGATTTCAGAGACAGAGAAAGAAACACTGATCAGTTGCACTCACATGCACCCCCACCAGGGATCAAACCCGCAACCTGGGTATATGTGCCCTGACTGATAATCAAACCCTCAACCTTTTGGTGCATGGGACGACCCTCCAATCAACTGAACCACTCATCCAGGGCAAGACTATTAAATCTTGAAGTCATGGTGCCCCTCTTCCTACTTGTTCCTTCTGCAAGGAAATAGCCCTAAAATATCCTCCAAATGTAGGGAATTTACTGAGTTTTAATGTTTTGAAGTTGTAGCTTTTATACTCTGAGGCCCAGTTAGGTAGAAAATTTCCAAAGGGAGTATTGTTAGACTCCTGGATTGGGAATCATCATCAACATAATTATAATAATCACTTTTATAGCATTTACTATGTGCCAGGGACTCATCTAAATACTTTGTATATATGAAGCTACTGAATCCTTACAGTAACGCTAACACTGTTGAGGAAAGTACTGTTATTACCCCTACTTTACAGCTAAATACCCTGAGGCCCTGAGAGCCCCAGGGTCAGATGGTGAGAAAGCAGCAGGTCTAGGGTGTGAATTCTCTTTAGAATCCTAAGTACTTTTTGCTAAAACTGCTAATGGAAAGTTAACTCTGAATAAGCCAGGATACTCGGATTTCTTTAGGCCTGAATTCATTCAACTGTAGAGGTTCAATAAATATTTAGCCCTGGAATTTTCTGCCGCGAGATAGTCAACTAGGAGACAAGACTGTCCCCACCGCAGCCGGACACTGAAGCATGGTGCTGTGATGGAAGGACTGAGCTTGGGCCTCGAAGGCACGAGATCAAAAAGGCTTTCCCCTCCCTGCCACAGGATCCATCTGCTCTTTGGTTTCACCTGGACGGGTTAACTTTACTGGCAAGTAGAACAGCAGTATACACTTTTTCTCTGAGGTGTATTCCTTTAGGTTGAGGCATGTTTTCTGAAGAAATCTCTCTCTGAACTTTCAGTAAAGGAGTCAGTTCTCTAGGTTCCACTTTAACGTAGCCCAACACTCAGAGGAGCCGAAACCAACCTAGTAGATTCTACGGGGAACTTCGGGTAGCAGTAGTCAGACTGGTGTTCGGCATCACAAAGACCTCTTTCCCTGTAACATTAGTTATGGTCTAATAATGCTCTGAGTGGAGGTTTGAGTCAACAGTGACTTCCGGATAGCCCACTCGGATGATGACCAGGTGGAATGAGACAGCTAACCCAGAGCATCCTTTAATGCAGGCCAGTGATGCGCAGACACTGATAAAACAACGATGTGTGTTGTCCCAGATGCAAAGAATGAACTTAGTCTTTGTTCCTTGAAACCCACTGGAGTCACGCCCTGTATCAAACAGCTCAGCAGCTGTTATATAAGGGGGACTAACACTGGAAAGAAGAAACAGGAATTGCAAATGCCCTTCAATGTTCACGTGGCTCTATATCTCAGGTGGACAGATGGTTTGATAAGGATGCATGGGTTTCTTATGTACTGAGATCATGCTACTCAAAAGAGGAACATGAATTGTAATAATTCCAATAAGAATTACCCGTTCTCTTGCTGTAACAGGTAAGCAGAATCTTAAGGGGATTGTTTACTTGGTTAATAAAACAGCTGTAAGCACTAGTTTCTCCCTGGATGGGACTGAATAATTAGCAAAATAATTGGCACAAATTGAGAAATTTCAGTTTAGTGTATGGCTTGAAATATTAAGAATTCTAAGTTAATTTCAGTGTTCAAAATGATTTGTGTATCATTCCATAAGATTACGTTTAAAAATGTATTCTTCGTTTTTTTAAAAGGTAGTCTCTGTTGACGAGAGGAGATAAAGGGAGACCGCAGCTATCGATGAAGGCTTGTTCACTGTCTAGTAAGGACTAAAATGGTTTTCATCCAGGTAGATGTTGGTTCATGTCCAATGTGCTCAATGCCTGGGGACTCTGTGAAAAGGCAGGTAAATACTTCCTATCCCAAGACCCAAAAAAACAATCTCAGCCGAAACCAGAGACCAGAGTCTGCCAGATTAAAAAAGACAGGGAGCTTATTATCAGTGTCAACAAAAGGCCTTTGTCAGAAAAGTCCTCCCCGGGTGATTTTATTACTGTCTTTCCTTTTGGAAAGAGCCCCGCTTCGGTGAGAGCTAGCATCTGAAATTCCAGCCTGTGAATCCTGTAGCTGGCTGGCTCCGCCCACCCTAATTCCAGCTCCAACATCTGGGGAGCTTCTCCTCCTGTTACACAAATCCCACAGCAAGACCTCAGGCGAGACGACCCTCTTCAGGGGGACAGGAACTAAACAGCACAGAAACTCTGGTCATTTTAGAGAATATGAATTAAAACAAAAGATTATACATGCTTTGTATCTGGGCCAAAGGAATGCTTACTGAGCACAGGTCAATTTGGAAATTGAATCACAAAGCACAGATAACCTGTTTTAAGATTTTTCTTTTTTAGGTTATTAAAATCAAAACATTGCTTTACCTGGTTGGTGCCCAGGTTTTATAAGTATTTGGTTTTGGGGAGGAGTGGTGAGGGGAGGGCAGTGAGCCTATCCATTACTGCAGTTCAATGGGCAACTCCAGGATGAGCTGAGAGGGAAGCACCTCTGTACTGACACTGTATGCTAGGAATTCAGTTTAACAAATACATAACCTGGGCATGAGCTCTTTTCAGTTTGATGCTGTCTCTTTCCTTTCAGCAAGCTGACAGCCTATTTAAAGGATGTGAGGACATGGAGAAACGGGGCATACATTAGCATGCGTTGGGGCTGCCAGGGCTTCAGTGAGTAGTTTCTGACCAACCTCATTGGGCAGGTCAGCCTGGCACCACTGGGGAAGTGAGGCAGGGCATCGGCTGGTAATCACAGTACGTACCAGCATGCTTCAAATTAAGTAGGAGAAACACATTTAGTGTCATTTCTTTAAATGAGAATTCAAACTAAGAGGCATCAGGTGAAACTAAATTTAACAGAGAATTAAAGACATATTCCCCTTGTAGGTATCGTGCGCTGGAGCACAGGTGAGCACTAAGGATGACCACAGCTCTCTGGGTGCAGGCAAAGAGTCTAATGACCTATCACTCAGTTTAGTGCACACTGGACAGGACTGGCTACATAATTTACAAGGCCTCATGCAAAATATGAACATAAGGCTCTTATTCAAAAATTATTAAGATGGTGACATCAGAGAATAATTAAACCAAACACGGGGCCCTGTATAGTTGCACAAGGTCGCACATCTGTGAAGCTGGCCCTGTTAGAGGAAGACTTTGTATGTTAAAACAAACACATTGAGTGGAATTTACGGCCACAACTGGTTCTGATAATTACTTTTATCTTAAATTGAGTCACAGTAAAGAAAAAATAAAAACCTGCCCTCCTGATTCCCTACCCGAAACAAAACAAAACGAAGCCCAGCCCTGTTGACTGGGAGGTGAGGAGCAACTCTTCCCCATCTGCCACTGTGCTGCTCCACACTCACTAGCGTTCCCATCGCCTGGGTGGATCCCAGCCCCGGCGCACCGCCGTCCCATTGACGGCAGCCAGCGGGCAGGGCAGAGCCTTGCGCAGTGTAGGCCTGGACCCTTTCTAGACTGGGATCCACATTGGCAAATACATTTTAGATTGTATTTAGCACGCACGCACACACACACACAGTATAACGGAAACAAGAGTTTCATAAAAGAGTAATTCCAACTATGATTCCCTCTGATATTTTCTGTTCAATTTTATTTAAATCTGTTATATTTCACTTTGTAAAGATGCTGTGGATGACTTATATGGAATTCAAAATCCAATAATGGTTCCCACTCCCCGATGTGTTGAAACCCACAGTTAGAAAACACCACTAGAGTAGCTGTTGTTTTCCTCTGATGAGTGTGCTCTCTTCCATTGTGCCCCAGTCTTCTGGAAACCCAAGCTGCCTCCGACCCCAGGGTCAATGTTAACTTACATGGAGACAACCAACACACTACATCCCTGTCCCTTGGATTTTCAATTTGGAGCGGAAACTCCCTTTTCTCTTGCATTGCTGTGCTGGGAGGATGTGATTCAAAGCTGGAGGGGAGAGCGATGCCCAGCCAAATCCCAGGTTCCAGGAACCCCTAAGACAACTTTCTGGTTGCACGAATTTCTCTGTGCTTGGGCTACTTTGTAAGAATTTTTGTCTTTTTCAACCAAAGTCATGACTAATATAAACACTATGATAAATAAAACATGTAAGCAGATAAATGTTATGAATATGAGTAGCTGTATCTTAAAAGCCATACTGATTTCAGTTCCTTTCTTTGAATTTTAAAAACTTTTCCTTCTGTTATTCCAAAAAAAATTTTCTTAAACCAAAGCTTCCTTGTTTTTTAGCATTTGTGCAGATAACAGTTTCCCCTACATTTTATCTTATTGAACAAGTATCAGTTAAGTCTATTAAGCTGGAAAGCATAAATGTCAAATCAAAGAGTTCTCTTAAAGACAACGTTGTTTAGAAGTAAAAGTCCTCACAGCGTCTCTCTCATTATGACGATTATCGGTACTAAGAACTGTCATTTACTGAATGTCTCTGTGCTCCAGTAAGTTTACATGTTATCTATCCTAATAATCCTCATCACATTTTGAGACAAATAATATCCTCATTTCGTACATCAAAAGGGAAGTACAGGAGTATTTTGTTCAAGATTACCCAGTCTAAAGTGAGTGGAGATGCGATTCAAACCAGGACTCTCTAATTTCCCTGCCGTCTCCTGGGAGACTGTCTTGAAGTCAGACATCACAGTGGCCCAATGTCCTTTAAGAGAGATCCCCATTCTCTTATTCTTGTTTTAAAGTAACAATTCACACGACAGGAACTGACAATTCAAAAAACATCCTGCTTTTATTCATTTCTTCACTGGCTTATGTGTGGAAACACATGGGAGACAGCCCTGTCGCAGGTCTAACTGAGGCAGCAGCAGAAACCTAGGGAAAGGGTTACTCATGCCCCTGAACCTCACCTAAGCTCTCAGAGGAAAATGTCATGCAATCTGAAGCTCCATCAAACTCGCAGGGTGTCCAACTGCAGCCTGTGGGCACCGCGTTGCAGCCCAGGATGGCTGTGAATGTGGCCCAACACAAAACCGTAAATTTACTTAAAACATCATGAGATTTTTTTGTGATTACGTGTCACAATGTATTTAATGTGTGGCCCAAGACAACTCCTCTTCTTCCAGTGTGGCGCAGAGACGCCAAAAGGTTGCACACCCCTGTGAGAATAACAAAGCCCCAGGTAAGGATCTTAAGCTTTATAAAAATGCAGATTCCCTGCTAAAAGGCAAACTCTTATTTTTTAAAAAAAGGAAGAATCAGATGGTACTCAAGAAAGCCCCCAGCTGGTTACACTTGGCCACTGAAGCGGTCCAGCTTCCTCTGGCGCTGGGCCCGCAGCATTTCCATTCGCCAGTCTACAGGGCAGAGCTCTCATTTGCTCTGAGCTTTAAATCCCCTGCATTGGCTCATAAAAGATGAAAAACAAGGGCTGAAATAAATCCTAACCTCATCAAACCGTCTCGCTTATTTCAGTAACTCCTCGTTTTGTATTATTTCTGCAAGCTGTCTCAGTTTTGAAGACACTGTGAGCAAACTGACAGAAAATGGGTGTTTTCTAATATTGCTAAGCTTCTAAGGCTACTCATTTGTACGGATTTCTTTATTCACTTGTGTCTCCATCTTATCCTTCTTAAGGCAATTAGGAAAATAGAAGGCGACCTAAAAAGCTTATTTTTATTTAACTAGATGTTAATTGACAAACTTTTTAAAGTTATTTCTTACCTTCTAAAATAGCTATCATTTCTTTAGTCCAGAAAATTAGAAAATAAGTAAAAAAAATTAGAAAAGTGGAAAATAAGTAAAATAAAACATAAAAACATTGCCCATAATCCAGCCATTCAGATAATCTCTACTAATAGTTCACATTAACCTCCTGGACACTTTTGTATGCATCAATAATTTAAAGACCTGTGTTACATATCTCTAAAGATTAGATGCATGCTATCTATATTATTTTGAAATCACTTCTTTACATCACTATATAATTAACTTTCTAATATTAACTACACATAATCCATATTATCATTTTAGTATTAAAAAGTCTTTTATTATTTTAGATACAGTCTGATTTTTTAACCACTCTCCTACTGCTAAATACTTTAGTTGTTTTCAATTATTCACAACTATATAAAATGCTGTGATGGACTATCTTCTACACATCTTCGGGACATGGAGCCAATTAAACAATTAGTATAAATCCCTTAAAGTGGAATGACTGGATTAAAGGGAATAAATTCACAGGCACATACATGAATGTTCATAGCAGCACTGTTTCTAACAGCCAGAAAGTGTGATTGATCCAACTGGCCATCAACTGAGGAATGGATAGATAAAATAGGGTCTGCCCATAAAATGGGATATTATTTTGCAACGAAAAGGAAGTACTAAAACATGCTGCCACGTAGATGAAAACAAAAGGCCACATAGTATATGCTATGATTTATATGAATTATTCAGAATAGGCGAAGCCATAGAGACAAAGTACATCAGTGGTTGCTTACGACTAGGGGTGGAAGGGAGAGCGACTGAAAACAGGACAGGGTTCCATTTTAGGGTTAAAAAAAGTCCCACAATTAGAGAGTAGTGAGTTCCTGATGCCAGTCTAGCATGTAGGGAGTCTGGAAGTTGCTGCTTCACCATATCAACAAGTAAAAAAGGAGAACAACATGAAAAACTAACGATTCTTCTTAGAACTAAATGGGTCCACTGAAAGCAAGAATTTTCTTTCAATAAATATGTACAGTACTATAAATGTATTTTTTCCTTTTCTCTAGCTTACTTTACTGTTAGAATGTAGTAGTATATAATGTATATAACAAACAAAATATATGTTAATCGACTGCTTATGTTATCGGTAAGGCTTCTGGTGAACAGTAAGCTATGAGTAGTTAAGTTTTGGGAAAGTCAAAAGTTATACTTGAATTTTCAACTGCACAGAGGTCAATGCCCTTAACCCTTGCATTATTCAAGGGCCAAGTGTGTCTATATATGAAAAAGTTAGTGGTGACACCTTGAATAAATCTATAAATACACTAAAATCCATTGACATGTACACTTTAAAAAGGTAAATTTGATAGTATGTGAGTTTTATCTCAATAAACTGTTAATTAAAAAACTCAGCTTACTCTTTTCTACTTCCTGTACACTAGGCCTTCGGTCACCATCCTTCCGAAACACCCTCTCCTTCCCACGTTAGTCATGACCTACTGGACTTACCTCCCACACATGTCGTCTGGCGGCTGCCTCCCTCACCTGCTGCCGCCACCACCTGCCTCCACTGCTCAGTCCCCAGCACTTCAGAAAACACCGAGCCTTTTCCGTGGACGCCCCACACTGAAGGCAGGACACCAGCACTGCTGGCGTGCTGCTTATATGATTGCTTTATTTCAGCAAAGAGCATACCTAACTTTAAAAAAAATCTTCTGAATAGCAAAAAGAACAAATTCATCAGAAATATACAGAAATTTAAAACTTATCATGTAGTATATAATAATGAAGTCTCAAATATGAAAAGTAGAACTGTGTAGAAAAAAATGGACAGGTTTACATCCAAAGTGAGAATTTTTTTTTAAACTCAGTGACGGGGACAAAAACACCCACATTATTATTTTTCAGGTGGCTTTATTATTTTTCTTCAAAAAAGTGAGTAAAGTGATAAAAATCTCAAAAATAACGCTGAGTAGAGAAAAAATTGCAAAGTAAAATCATTTAAAATTTAGAATCATGCATACTATTTAGAATCTAATATTAGGTATTAGATATTATTTATCAGCACATACATATGTGTTGTGTTGGCCAAAAAGTTCATTTAGTTTTTTCTGTAAGATGGCTCTAGTAGTGATTAGTTGTCTTTAACTTCATTCAAAACAATTTTGTTAGACTGCATTGCAACAGTTGTCATATCAGTGTGCATTTAAAAAAAATTACCAAAATTGTTAATATTGCAAAATCTTAATAATATTTTAATACTGAGGATGGAAGAAGATATGGAACATTTTCAGTGTATTATGCTTTACTATTTCAAGAAAGGTAAAAATGCAACTGAAACACAAAAAACGATTTGTGCAGTGTATGTATGGAGAAGGTGCTGTGACTGATCGAATGTGTCAACAGCGGTTTCCGAAGTTTCTTGGTACTATTGACATTTTGGCCAAATAATCCTTTGCTCTTATGCGTTGGAAGATGTTTAGCAGCACCCCTGGCCTCTGCCCACTAGAAGCCAACAGCGGGAGAGAGCCGACATACTCAAAATATCCAAATCAATAAAGTTATTGGCGAAAATGAAAACTGTGTCTTTTATTTTACAGAAAAAACATGCAGACATTTTGGCCAACCCAAGAGTGTAAAAGTGAAAAAAGTTAGGAATGATAAATGCCAACTTGAGGCCAGTGGCTTCTTCTGGGGAGGGAGGGGGATCAATCAAGGAAGGCTACACAAAGGTCTTTAATTGTACCTATCATTTTCTTTCTGTGAAAATAAAGACTTAAAGCAAATATATCAAAATTTTAAGTTCCCTATAATTTTGTACTTTTCTGTTTCACTGAAATCATTTATAAAAACAGAAGTAACAAAAGCCACTTCCCCCACTATTCTCAGTTTTGTTCTTACATCAAGCTGTGTGGTTAGGCCACACAGTATCGGCCCATCACAAACCCTGGTATTACGGCACTGCCTTACACTGAGGGAGGCCTCTATAGCCCTTATAAATGCTGGTATTTGGTTTACTGCAGGATACTGTCGTGGGTATCATTTACTGCCTCTCACAGCATCTCTGCAGGAGTTGCAGGAGTCACTCAGGCTCAGTGCCAGGAGAAGCTGACTTGTAAAAACACAGTGAATCTTGTAGCGGACCATGATCACCTCCTTTCATTGGTTGCTAAGAGATGTTTGACTAAATTCTGGACTACCACTAGGAAAAGCACCTGGAAAAGTGATTTGTATTTCCTCCCTTAATCTCAGCCTCCAATCCTTACTACCTTCACCCAGATTTTTCAGGGGATTTATTTTATCCTACTATGTGTGTGCGGTTATGTAAACAAATACACACAAACATATAACCATAAAGGAAAATTCTGATAGATTTTATTATATTAAAACTCACTACTTCTGTTGATCAAAAGACAACATTAAGAGAACAGATGGCAAGCTACAAAGTGGAAGGAAATATGTACAATGCATATGACAAAATTCTCGTATCTAAGAAGATAAGGAACTCATACACATCACTAAGAAAAAGATAGATAATCCAAAAGAAAGATGGACAAAGCTGGTGAATAGCAGAGCCAAAATCGCAATCTGAAGTCTCACTTTGTTGTACTTAAAAAAAACAAACAAACGAACAAGATTTTCAGTTATCTGTGATGCTATCACCTAGCAGCACTGACCTTCACTGTTCCAGGGGTGTCCGACCTGGGGCCCATGGGCCGCATGCAGCCCAAACCCAAATCGTAAATTTACTTAGAACATTATGAGATTTCTTTGTGATTACATGTCACAATGTATTTAATGTGTAGACCAAGACAACTCTTCTTCTTCCTGTGTGGCCCAGAGATGCCAAAAGGTTAGACACCCCTAGTTTACACCTTTTTCTTGGTATAAAATCTTCCGAATTCTTTTCGGGGGCTAATAACCATCCCTATTATTTCATATATATGTAATTAGTTGTGATTACAGAAATCAGATTATACTACATACACTATTTCATAATCTTTTTAATGTAAGGTAATTTACATTTTAAAAAAAAACTATTGCACAGATTGTAGTAATAGGGTTATATAAAGTCTTTAAACGATTTCCAACACACACACACACACAAAGCACCCGCGTGTGTGCCTGCTTCCCCACGCCCTTACCAGCACTGAGGTCTCTGGTTCAACCGCATAACTGGTGATCAGAAAACTTCCTCCTAGCTTCCGGCAAGCAATGCAAACGAAGAAGTAAAACAGCGGAGGAAACAGAAATGGTGCGCAATGAAAAGGGTGAGGAAAGGAGTTTCAAACAGGGACAGGGGCTGAACGAACAGAGGAAAGAGGAAATGGAAAAGGGGTTAAACATAAAAAAGTAGGGCGTCTTTCAGGAATCTCCTTGCTAATCAGGCCATGAATCACAGACAAGTATACCTAAGGCCGAGAAGCAAGATGTAGTTTCTGATTTCATACGCTGATTAAGAGTCAATAAAGGAGGGTTAGTGTGAGCCTAACTGAGACTGGATATCTTAACCTAAGCTCTCATTTTTAACTACTACTTAAAAGTTTCCTTTGGAGTTTGATTTTTCTTTCTCCTCGTTTTTTAGTCAGTTTTCTCCTTAAAGCTGAATTTTATCTGAAAAAAATTCCCAAAGTTCACTTGGAGTTTTTAGAGTAGAACAAAATACATATTTCAGACTTTTAAAGAAAATATTTAGCCCTGGCTGGTGTAGCTCAGTGGATTGAGCGCGGGCTGGGAACCAGAGGGTCCTGGTTCGATTCCCCATCAGGGCACATGCCTTGGGTTGTGGGCCAGGTCCCCAGTGAGGGCCATGTGAGAGGCAACCATACATTGCTGTTTCTCTCCTTCTCTGTCTCCCTCCCTTCCCCTCTCTCTAAAATAAATAAATAAATAAATATATAAATCTAAAAAAAAAAGCTTTAAAAAAAAAGAAAATATTCAAACTTTGGTTGTGGCTGAATAACTTCAGAATGGATTCATTTTAAAACCAAGTAGAAGAGAAATATCCAAAGGAAATTTGTATTTTAGACTGTTTTAAGGTAGTTCAAAATCAAATAAGCAAAACAGGAACTCTGAATTATGGGTAAAGCCTACTGTTACCTATGAGAATAGTAAGAGCTTAGAGGCAGAGGAGCGGTATCTCAAGTCCTTCTTGAAAGGGCAGGATTTTCATTCTACTTCCAGGCCCTTGTCCACCTTTAACAGCTTCTCTTGCTTCTCTGAGTTTGTGTCTAATTTCTGGAAGACACTATGAAGGACGGGTAAGAAAGCTGGTCTAGAATGGCACAGGATGAGACCCGGGGCGACCTTGACCATGGGTCTTAATCTCTCCATACTGTATCCTCATTATTCTGATGTAAACCTTGATCTAACCTCACAGGGAGGTCAGCTGGTGAGATTCAAATAAGTAATGGTGTTAAGCAAGTTTTGAACAGGCATGAAGTGCTTAAAGTTATTATAAATGTTTACTTTCTTCTTTTATAATTTCTTAGAAAATATATTGAGCAATTCCAAGAATCAGGTTTGAAGGATAAATGGTTGCAAGAACCAATGTTGGAGAATCCATCTCAGTTCAAAAAGGGGGCTGGGGTATGAGAAATTCTTTTGATATTTTCATAAAACTAACCAACATTTCAAAAGAATTAACATAAGTGAGAAGCACACATTCAAAAAAGAACTGGAGGAGAAAAATAGTCTTTGGGATTCTATAAAGTGGTTGGTCTGTAAGGCAGACCCTAGGTCACTGTCTAAGAAAGCATCTTTGTGTTATAAGTGTTCAGATATTCGTGTAACAGAAAACCAGAAAAATAAAAGACTAGAAGACAGAGTTTGGATAAACGCCGATAAACTGAAATATGTTATGCAAATGCCTTATTGTGTGCTCTGGGCTTTCAGAGGCACTGAAATAATATATGCATGAAAAGATTACAGCAAAATAGTGGCTTCATGCTGATGTGTTATCACAGGGAAAATCAGCCAGCAAAGGGAATATGCAAATCAACAGAACTCTACAACCCTGAAAATTCTCACCCACTATTTGATAATGTATTTCCTTCTTTGGATTAAAAAAAAAAAAAAATAACAAAAGAAATGCATTCCCCAAACTGTAGGAAGGCTGACAATTTAAACAGACAAAAGCAGATCTACATAAATTTTGAAGATTAATACAGAAAGTTTAGAAATATTAAAAGCAAAAGCAACAGTCTACAATACTTCCCAAAGGCACTTTGGCTGCTGGCCTGCAGTTCCTTTCCACAGGCCCCGGGACGGAAAGGGAGGCTGTCTGTGGCCACTCTCAGACACTCACCAACGGAGGTCCTGCGAAGTCTGCTTTGGATTAAAGTTATGAACTTCGGATTTAAAAACCAAAACCATAAATTATGGGGGTACTTATTTCAGTTTTGTCTCACCAAAACCATAAAATTTAAGGAAAACAGAATTCCACATTTTCAAAATTTCCTTAATGATTTAAGAAAGTAGAGAGGAAATGACATTTTCATATATTACTATAATTGGGGGGGGGGGGAAGCATAATGTCACTACATCCCAACATTAAAAAACTACTTTGACAGTGTTTCCTAATTATCAACCCAGCCAACTGTGATGGCTGCCGCTAACATGGATGAAGTAATTAAGAAGCACCATTTTTCTTATTATTCTCAAGATTATCTGCAATACTACTATCAGGATTGATTTGAGGTCTGAAAAATGAACAACATAAAAATTACTTTCATCTCACAGAATTACAAGTTAGGCTTTAAAACTATTCTCAAGTGATTAGGGAGTCCTAATGAAAAAATAATAGATTTGTTATTTTAATTTATAGCAATAATATATCACCAAAGGCATCAAAAGAAACTGGAAAAATATTTTTAGATGTACATAGTGCCTATACACTGAATGGCACATTACTGTGGAAAATGTAATTATGGTTATCTGATCATCAAAACAAAAAACCAAGGATTTGGAACAACAAACCAACACAGATAGAGAGAGAAATGCATACAGCAGTCCCCTGTCATCTGCAGGGAACATGTTCCAAGGGAGACACTGTGGATAGCACCAAACCCTACAGAGACTGTTTTTCCTTTCATACATACACACCTATGATCAAGTTTAATTTATAAGTTAGGGACAATAAGAGATTCACAACTACAAATAAACGAGAAAAATTATAGCAACACTGAAATAACAGTCACGTGAATGTAGTCTCTCTTATTAATTAAAGAATGTTCACCTTTTCACGTAAAGAAAGCACGTCATGGCTTCTCTTTGGCATGTCCAAACTGCCAGCATCACTACCTTGTGCTTTAGGGCCCTTTTTAAGTCAAGTAAGGGTGACTTCAACACAACTACTGCGACACTTGATCTGATAACAGAGGCAGCTGGCTACTGAGTGACTAAGGGGTGGGGAGCGCGGACAGCACAGATACACGGGACAGAGGGATGAGTCACGCACCGGGTGGGTCAGTGCAAGATTTCATCAAGCCACTCAGGATGGCGCACAATTAATAACTTATGAATTGTTTACTGAGTTGTTTATTTCTGAAATTTCCCACTTGATATATTCGGATTTCCGTAACTACAGTAACTGAAACCACAGAAAGCAAAATCACAGATAAGGAGGGGACTATTGCATAGAGATAGCATAGCTAAAATTCTGATGGCAATTGATTAACTAAGTTTTGATAAGTGACTTTCAGGCACTTTGCATTACAGCTATAGAGGGCAAATGGCTGATAAACTTCATCCTTAACATGTTAATCATGGCATCAGTCCCTGGGGACTGACAGTGAACTTTCCGTTCGGGCGACATCGTTGTGTGGGACCGGCAGTATCAAGGCTACAAAATAAATGCTGTAATTTTAATGAAGTTTTGCATTGGCTGCACGATTGTGCACCTGTTTATATTCTAACTCAACACCCGTCAAGTGGTCGCCAGCCCGCCGCCTGAACGGAAAGCCCAGCAAAATCGGCTCTGCGCTTAATGTGTTTAAAAAGTTTTCTGACTGATTCAAAGGCCCATACACTTGCACCCAGGAAAAATTCTGAAATGCATGAACTGGCAATTCTCAGCTCTATATGAAATAATGAGTCATGAATTTTTTTTTTTTAAATTTACTTTTTTTTTTTTAAGATTTTTTTTTAATTTATTTTAGAGAGAGGGGAAGGGAGGGAGACAGACAGGGAGAGAAACAGCAATGTATGGTTGCCTCTCACATGGCCCTCACTGGGGACCTGGCCCGCAACCCAGGCATGTGCCCTGACTGGGAATCGAACCAGGACCCTCTGGTTCCCAGCCTGTGCTCAATCCACTGAGCTACACCAGCCAGGGCTGAGTCATGAATTTTTTATCAATCTTACATACAAAAGAAATACTATGGAGGATTAGATATGTATGTTAATGGAGATTAACACTTACAGAAAAATAAAATACTTAAAAGAATCAAGAAGACAGAATTCTTACATACCTAACAGATACACAGCATTAAAAGTACATTTTAGTATGCCATATTTTATTTTAATCAGCTTTAGCGATATCTCACATCCTTCTCTTTATTTTCTACCCTATTAGGAGGATATTTAATACCTGAACTATTGGCGTGTCAATCTGCAATCTTTGCCTCTAATGAGGGCATCAACAGTATCTTCTCTGTTCCTCCAATACCACACTGAATTCCAGCTCAAAGTCAGTTTTCTATGCCCTTTCATTATACCCTCTAATCAACTCTGACTCATAACCAAGCCTTTATTATCCTCAAAATCCATATTTATACCTATTAAATTTCCATGTAATGGGGAGGAACTTGCATTAATGAATTAGTTCTCCCGACAGGCATAGCACTCACTCACTGCTTAGCAGAGACAAAATTATGCAATAGCATGTAGAATTCTTTAACAGCAGAATGCCACGTCACCAAGACACTTCACGGCTCCACAGCGAGCTGATTTAGGGCCCAGCTGCGAAGTCACTCGCAGTTGCTGAGGGAGGGCTTGAGTCTGCAGTGGTCTTTGGGGACGCCCACCACACAAACAACGGTTTAAGACAAAATGAAAACAAACACAGCAGGCTGACTCCCTCGGACTCCGGCCTGGCCCGCAGGAAGAAGCCACCATAGGACCTGATGATTAGCCTTATGTTTCTGTTATTTTCATTTTCAGAGCCTCTGCAGAGTGTTAGAAGTATGAAATTGCGCCTAATTAGACCCGAACACGCATATCTACTGACACGTCTGACAACAGAGCTTACCTTTCTGAGCGTACCATGTGCACCATAGGAGTTATTTTTGGTCCATTTTAAAATCCCCAAATAATTAGTCAAGAAAGCACTGAAGTCAGTTTACTCCATACCCCACACCCTACTTCCTATCATTTATTTGTATCAGATACTGCCTGTCCAATGAGCACTCACCTCGTTGTCCGATTCCACGAGAACTTGATCATATTCACTAAGCGCTACTAGAAACATGATAGAGGTGACGTTTTCAAAGCAGTGTATCCATTTTCTTCTCTCTGACCTTTGGCCCCCTACATCGACCATTCTGCAAGGTTAACAATATTAATATTAATAGCATGTAAAGAAAAAAATCAACATAAACACAGCTTTACTTACAAACTTAGGAAAAATATTCTCTAAAAGGAATGACCACCCAAGTAAATTCAATGAATACTTATTGAACATCTACTAATTTTCTGTTACCTAACAATCAAAGTCAGGGCATTCTGGGTAATAAATCACTGCAGTTATCAGAAAGTTACCAGATGTGTACGAAAATTGTAACTTCGTAAAAAATAATCCTATGCCGATCCAAGCAAAATGGTGTCTTATTTAATCAAACACTGAAGAGTAAACAAAATGAGTTTTATTCATATTAAGCTCTAATGGCAAATATTGACTTCAATCAGTGTGTTTTCCTATAGAATGAGGATGATGATCCTCATATATTTCTCAAAAATGCTAGAATGATTGCAAACACATTTAAAAGATAAAAGATACTATACATTTCAACATGGTTGTGTGCCATGCTTCCACTAAATCCAAACACAACTCCCCTAAACTTTTATCAGTAGGGTAAGCATTATGGGCTGTTTTCTCCCAATATTGACAATAATTATATTGGGTCCAGTCATATCGGGTAACACAGGTGCAATTAGCTTGCTACACAAAACGGCTTGCTAACCTGCCATAAATACTGTACATGCTACAAGAGGCTATCATTTGAACTATTTCAAGGATCTGTTTTTAACAGTTTGATTCTACGCTGAGTTACTGCTCAGGAACGAATACTGATATCAATTTGAGTGATAATGTATATATGAAAATAATCTAGCAGTACGTGGCACTAAATCGAAGTTTCTTCAAACTGTTGTTCCATATCTCAATGAAAATGTGCACAATGTTCACAGGTTAAAATACTTTCAGAAAATGAGAGTTTTAGGTACAAAAGTCTGTGTAAGGCTCTGTAAGCATTGGTTGAAAACTGCAGTTGTTTCTGCTGTTCTCCTGTTTCTAAGCCTTAAACCTAAACTAAGAAATCAAGGTTCTTCCAAGGGACTGCTTCTAAAAGTCTTCTAAGGCATGGAAGAGGTATCTTAGAGGTAAACAAATGGACCCAGGGAGACTTATGAAGTATGGACATCAAAACTAGAATTCAAAAATTAAAATGCTAGCTCTTCCCTGATGCTGAGTGAAGAGTATGCAACTCACTTATATAAAGTCCTCATCCCATGAAATCCTGTCACACTAATCTCTACAACATGCTTTTGATGGTGGTGGGAAATTATTTTTCTAATTCATTACTGTTGTAGAGGCAAAAATGTCCTTTAAAATCTAGTGCACACACAGAGAAAAAAATAAGATGCAACAGTAACCTGGTTTTAGAGGTCACTATTTATAAAACAAGAAGGAGATGAAAATCTCCATGAAATGCTATATGTTTTCTGAAAATATTCTGTAACATAGTTTTAAGAGAAAGAAAATTTGGGTGTCTCAAATTAAAGATCTCTGAATGCTATGAACTCAAAATTTAAGTAATCCAGAATGCTGAAGCTATAAGGAACCCTAGTGATCATCTAATGCAACTGTTTATAACAGGAGAAAAAAACTGAGGCTCAGAATTATTTCCAAAATGTTTCCACCCACTTTTGGGTGTGTCCATTAGAGCAGCGTATGGCAGCCAGATGCAAGCCCAGGTGCACAGGCTTATTAGAATGAGACAAACAGTGCTTTGGCAGGGAAGGACCCGGGGCTGCTCACTGGGGTCACAGGGCAGAGTTGCACAGAAAGAGTGAGACTCCTACTACCCAACCCTGTGTTGTACGTAGTTTTTCTTCACTGGGACTCAGCTAAAGAGGAACTCAATTCTCCATTGTTCTGTCTCCATTTCTCAAAGCACCCTGTGCCTTATATTCTCCCTAAAAGCACAACTGAGTGATGGTGTAGTAAGAGATGAAATGAAAGTAATCAGTATTGTTACTTTTTCCTCACCTTGAAAAAAAAAAAGACAATACCGCTGCTTAAATATTACTCAGAACAGCAGCTGTGAAGGAGGAAGTAATATATTTTCACTCTATTTTCCTACATAAACTTAAGACTAGGTTAATCAATCCATATTCAAAATCATGTGTTTTGAAAATTTTCAAGCAACTTATCTTAGGAATACAAAGCATCCCATAGTTTTACTGTTACTGAAAATTTTTGCATTGGTACCACAGGACTTGGAGGAAATAATGACCTGAAAGCTTCCGTCAACATATAATTTTTATTATTAAGAGGGTCAAAAGATCATTCATTTCTTACATAAATCTAAAAATATATCCCTTGTCCTCATAGGTAAAATGATTCCTAAAATATTATAATCATTACTAATGTTAGAGTCACTGATTTTGTTCAACCATCAGCAAACGAAGATTTCACTGATTTCCTGGTGATTTAATCTGAAATGAGAAACCTGCCCATACACCTTTCCTCTGCTTCCTCTTTCCGGACCACATTATTTCATTTGTGTATCCAATGACAACTGGTGTAAGGTGATACTGCTTTAAAGCCTACACGTGATTTCAATATTGATAGAGTTCATCAAATGTACACAAGGCAAAAGAGCTCAGAAGCGGGTGGTACGGACTCAGTTACTACCTGAAAATGACACTTTGTAAGTCAAAGGGGTATTCGATGATCCCTGTGGTGGGGACTCGAACTCTAAGCACGTCTTGTTGCGTAGGCAGGTAGGCGGGGTCGGCAACGCGGTCCAAGTCATTAAGATAGCTGGAAGAGGGAAGACAAGGAGAACGTCAGTGACGCTGCCACACCACCCCTGCCTGCGGAAAGAGAAGGACAAAAACGAATTGTAAGAGAGAAGTGAAGAATAGAAAGATATCAGAAAGTGGTAAATAAGTCTGGGAACTCAAAAGATAAAGTCAACTTTCCACTGGTCACAGCAAGGTTATCTGTCTGCAGATTACCTGGTTTCACTGTATTTTTTATTTCCTCTCTTACTATCGATTAGAATCCAAACAAGAGGAAATGGGGCGAAGAAAATAAATCAAATGAGTCTCCTACCCTCCACTTGTTTAGAAGGTCTGGTGGGTAAAATAGGAGTTTAAAGCAAATAGCTTTTGAATTATTTCTACAAATAAGGTTTGTGTAAATAAACAGGTAAGAGTTACACATCAGATCCAAAAGCCTTTTTTTTCCCCTTTTGCAGAGCATCAGAACTTCTTCCTGGAATATATCTCCTTATTCCAAGAGAGAACACAGGACACCATATCCTGAATTCTGTTTAAAGTCTAAGTCGTTCATGATTCAGGTGGAGCCACGAAATTTGTAGTTACTGAGATAACAATGTCTAAGGTCGGATATTCCCTCTGTTTAGGATCACCACATCTAAACTTTGTATGTATCAGCTTATATTATATTTCACATATTATACTTTGAAATAATTTTAGACTCACAAGATGTTGCAAAAATATTATAGAGAAATCTCCTATACCCTGCACCCAGCTCCCCTCAATGGTAACATCTTAAGTTCCCAGAGTACATCATCAAAACTAGGAAACTGACATTGAACCATACCATTAACTACAGACCTTACTTCGAGTTCAGCGGTTTTTACAGACACACACCTTTGGGGGCGCAGAGCTGTATGAGACTTTATCACAGGTACGGGTGCGTGCAGTAACCACCACACTCGGGATACAAAAGAGCTCTGTCGCCACGGAGGAACTGCCCTGCGCTGCCCACCCCAGCCCTGCCCCTGGCAGCACGTCTGTTCTCCATCAGTACAATTCTGACATTTTAAAAATACTGTATTCCATTCACTTTTCATTCTTTCGAAGTGCAAAAAGTAATTTGCAACCTTGAGAATGACCTAATTTGATGTAATTGATGACACACGGGTGAAAATGACTGCTCTGCACAGCATCTTCACGACTCAGAGTCACGGGGCTCCCTCCCCCTGGCCCCTGCGGAGGGCGGAGCGTGGATATGGGTTCGGAACACAACTACAAGGTGTAGACACAAAGTACTTAACGTGTGAATGACATTTAAAGAAAAGATGGAGTCATTAATAGAATTGAAAGGGGTTAGATCTGCAACACCTTTATGCCCACAGATAAGAGACAGTGAGTTCTGAGACGTGTAACAGGAAATGTCTGGTACACAGCATGTTGTAACTCAGCAAGCACAAACATTCCGTCGACGTGACCTAAGGTAAGGATTTTGTCTCACTCATTCTTATTCCTGCCTTAGGACCTACAGAGCGCCTGGCAAACAGTACTTGGTAGTGTCTGTTGGTTGCATGGGTGGATGGATGGGTGGGTTTCCTGTGTTGAGACTTTGTTTCAGCACAATTTAAATACCATTTGTACTAGCAGTATTTTTTTCATATTATACTATTAAATTTCAAACTGGTGCTGCAAGATACAGTATGTTACATTAAGTCCCTAAGATTCATCAGATCCTGAAATAAGAGAGCTAAGTCTGACTTTAACAAAGAAATAAAACCACTGCCTATTTTGAGGCATATCAATCCTTTAAGACAAAAACATATCAGCCTAAAAATTCCTACAGCAAAGCAACTAATTAGTATTCTGGTAGCCTTATCCAAACACATGAATGATTCTCCAACCGGCAGTGAGCTCTCTCTCTACTGACTGATCAAAACCAGCCCGCTATCTTTATTATAAAACTGGCTGGAAGATAAAAAGGGGAACAGGCTAGGAGAATATGGACATGAGAAACAGGAAGGAAATATAAAAATGTACTGACCCCAAATTTTGGTCAGTATCTTGGCATAATCTTGGAGTTGTCCAATGGAGTTAACAAGCCATGTTCTAGAGCTGGTCTGTGTCTCAATCTCCAGATAAACCAGACCACCACAGCACAAATGCAAAACCAGCTGGCTACTTTGTATTGATGGGTTGTTCTGAGTTACCAGCTCCTTGATTTAAAAAACTTAAAAAGAATGTACATTTTGAAACCTGCAAGATCATTATTTATTTAAACTACTATATACAAAAGTGTAATTCAGAGGAATCAGAGAACTTCTACTTTATGCTGCCAAGCCTGCACAGAAATATGCCGCCCAATAAACCGCTGCTACTCCTTTAACCCAATATGGAGGAAGTCGGAACAGAGGGTGACTAATTCTTGTACACGAGGTGCTGTCGTGTTCCTGTGGTGAAGAAAGACCTCGACTTTCTGTTCTCAAAGATGAACGACACAGACTGCTTGTTGCCACTCCACTTACAAACACGTATTTGCACAGGAGAATTTAAGGAACCAGCACATGCAGTGGGTAAATATCTGTCACTCTGCACAGTAGGACCTGGCTAGTCTCTGCAATTCAGAAGAGTGAACTGAGCTCCCTGATGCACATGCTCAGGTAAGATAAAACCTGGGCACCCACCTGTCATTGAAAACCACTCACAAGGGATGGCTATGAATGAGGCCCAACACAAAATCATAAATTTACTTAAAACACGATGAGATTTTGGTGTGATGTCATGTTGCAATGTATTTAATGTGTGGAGCAAGACAGCTCTTCTCCCAGTGCGGCCCAGAGATGCCAAAAGGCTGGGCACCCCTGGGAGCTGTCCTAAAAACACTATCAGTAGTATCTCTCTGTGAGCTGGGCATTACTGTGATGCCAGGTGAATATCTAAAACATTTGTTCTTGCAAGAATACTTTTTTCCTCTTCACCTTTCTTTTGCTCCCTTTCAATGTCAGTAGAATCCATAGAGAGCAACGGCGACAGCATAACAGCAGTGAACTTTTACTGAGTGCTCACTGCTCGCCGGGCTCTGTTCTGTCTGTTCCTTGCTCAGGTATGGACATGTTTTTATGGCAAGGGAATGGCCATTAAAGATACTCCATACATTTCCGATTCACTTGAAAATCAACTGCAGTTCTTGATTGACATTCTCTTTGCTTTGCCTCAGTTGGATGGTGGAGAGAAAAGCTCACTTTATTTGGAGTAAAAACGTTAATCTAATGGAACAAAAAAACCTGAAAGGTACTGTGGCAAGGCCTGCTAGTTCCAACACATAGTATCTAGAACCAAAACCAAACCAAACCCAAACAGCCCGAAATAAGGCAAGAAAAACAAAGCAAAAGAACAAATGCTCCAAACAATATGTAAACTATTTTCTCCTAGAGAAAGGTCTGGGAGACTCAGAAGCTACACCAGACTTAAAGATATGTTGCAGATAATTTGCAAAACAGGTTAACCTACAGGCAACAAAGACCAGCCTTTTTCACTGCCGAGGAGAGGCCAGGGTGAAGAGCCTCTGCTGCTGTGTGAGTCCCAGCCCTGCGTGCGGCCTCATTCTGAGCTTATGGGACACGGAGGGACCCCTGGCACTCTGCATTTCACATTTGCTTGGGGGGAAAAAACCTACTCTATTCCCTTAGAAATGGAGTTCTGGCACGATAAGACCAGAGCATCCTCATTTGTTGATTCTTGTCACATTCTGAGGAAAGGTAATGAAATAATCTCTTAACTGAATTGTACTTTCCATTGAAGCATCTCATATTCTAAGAGAAAATGCTGGTGGAATATTGGGAGGATGAGTTTACGTTGGATTATTCCATTCATTTAACCTTTTACAAAGAAACACAAGGTCTGAACAAATTTATATTGCAGAGTAAATTCAGAGAGTTAATTATAGCTATAATTGGTTTTGTAGAAATGATTTTGAGTGGCTGCTGAGGTCATTCTCAGGGTGTTGCTATGGTGACAGGCACAAGGTACATTTCCAAGGCAATGTATGTTTAACAAGTGGCTGGCAGTAGCTGTCTCCTGGCGTCAGGGAAAGAGAGCTCCCATGTATACATGGTTCTTATTTACCTGTCGAAGAGACATGTTTAGGACTGTGATAAAAAATGGGACTTAATGACTTGCCACTGCTTTGAGACATTAATAATTGATAACATCATAATCGATTCAGAAAAAAATGCAACATTTCCCCCCATCCGTTTGCCCATACAGGGCTCTGACAATCCATGGAACCAGGGAGCATGATACTATTGTCCATGGCTGGATCACTTAGCCAAGGGCCTGGAACACAGCAGGTGCGCCACCTGTTACCCGAATTAAAACTACTTTACAGAAAACGCTGTAGTCGTTAGAAAGGTGGTTACACCTTTTAGAAGAAAACAAAGTGGGGAGGGGTTTGTTAGCTACGCATCTTTATGCAATAACCCCTCTGAGCTATTATTGGCCTGTATTATGTAAGAACTAAATTCTGAATTAAAATGCCTCTGATGAATATAAAGACAACACAAAAAGGAACAGCAGCATTTGTTTAACTTCATTTAGTAGATATGCTTCCTGCTCTTCTTAGGTCCTGGCCACAAAATGATATAATTTATGTATCTGTTTGCCTCCTAATATCGCACTTTCAGGCCTTGGAATTCACTCTCATCCAGAGTAAATGAAGGGAGTGCGTGGTACCTTTTTAACAGACAATTCTGACACAATCTCTTTAATGAAAGTAATACGTTTCTGATGGTTTTCAGTGAAAAGCAGAGCCACAAAGAGACTCATGTAGTAAAATTTCAACAGTTCCTTTCCTACTATGAGAAAAATGTAGAGTCATCTGGAATTCAAGACCACCTTTTGACCATGACATTCTGTAGCTGCTAAGGGTCTGAAGATTCCCCCATGTGATCCCTGCCTGCAGAAAGCTCACCAACTGTGGGAAGACAGGGAGTTAATGAAGGGGAGGAATGGCGAGGTGTTAATGGGGATGAAAGGAACAGTTGTACTTTTTGGACAGAGTCCTTTTCTGGGAACCTGCTTGACCTACCTCTAATCCTCAGTGATTATCCACAAAACATCTTTCTGTAGCATGACTGATTTGAATGAAAGACTTCAGTGAATGAAGCACAATCATTTATAATGATACCTCACTCATAACTGCTCATTTCTTTACACATTTAACTTCAGGATCATCTCTGGCCGCAGAAAAAATGAAAAATTCAGAAATGGAATATAATCCATTACTTCAAATGATTAAAAATATGTGAGAGGAGCTTAACCATCACTAAAACAGTATGTTCAAATAAAATTAAATATGGCATTTTCTGTATATTTTTAAAAGACATGAAAAACATGCCAACTGTTCCTTAGTTTTGACAATAGTTTGTCAATAACATTTTTGAGTTAACCTTCAAAATCAACTTAGCCTGCAATTTGACATGTAATGAGAACTTACTTTTAAAATTTTTTATTAACCCCCATCACATATGACTAGAAGGTAATTGAAATCTAAACCAAGAATAGCACAGAAATTACAAATTCAAGTGGCTTTTTAAAAAAGGAAGGCAACATGAATAAGCAAACATGAAGGCAACATGAAGGCAAAAGAAACCTCTGACATTTAGTATAAATCCAACCAAAATAGTAAGATAATGAAAAGAGCATCTTGGGGATTCGTGCAGCCTTCTGTGGGGTATATGTTAGGTTCTGCAACTCCTGTGTCAGGGCCTCCTAATCCAGAGGTGATATTTATAACAGATTTGCAGTTCAAGTCAGATATTAGGAGGAAGTTCTGGCACAGAAAACATCATCTGGGTAGAATTTCATATTTTTAATTATTGAAAAGAAGGTTAGAAAAACTAGGTTGACTTCATTAAAAAAATTAAGAAGACCTTATTGTAAGAGGAAGAGTCTTGGGGGATTTGAAAGCTAGACCACGCTATGAGATCTTAGCTGACACTACCCGAGCAGTGGAAGCTAAGGAGAAACCAGAAGCACCTGGCAGTGGCTATGTGCGCACAGGATTCAAAAAGTACAAGAAGTTGTCAAAATGAACTTAAGAAATGGAGTTAAAGTAACAGTTCTGCAAAACTGTCATCCTGAGAGTCAAGTAGAGGTTTTGGTACCAAGACCTACACTACCTGAGACCCCCCTCACCTGGCAGATCGAGTCGTTGAAATGAGCCGACCCAGTAACCTGGTTAGGCTGGTCAGCTGCACGGGGTGACTCATTACGCAAGCATTTCCACCTCCTGAAAAGCTCCTTCTGAGGAGGGCAAATCAACTTTCCTCTTTAACACCTGGCACAACATGATTAGCATTCAAGGGGGTGCAGCATTTGTTACAGGTATTTTGTTCATAAGAAGTTATTTGTTTTCAATTCAAAATTCCAGGTTTAAAACAAAGACCACCCAATGGTAGCAGGTAGGTGACCATCTCACGGTTCATGAAAGCTACTCAAGGAAGAATATTCTGCGGGATGAAAGAGAAGTCTGAGAGATCGTGCATTTCCGTTTTTCTTTCCAAAGGGCTAAATTAATCCAGAAAAATCAAATTGTAAAATCTATAAACTAAATATCTCATAAGAAGACCCTATCACTGTATTTGGTAAACAGTTTAGTATCTTAGGACTCGTCTATGTGGACAGAAGATCCCGATGTCTAGAAGAGACCACTGATGACAAGTGGGGAGTGGGCTGAGCAACCGAGCGTCAGGTGGACACCAGGGCCAGGCCCGGGTCGCAGAGACACATTCTTAGGTCTGATGCTCAAACAAATAAATTGGCCTTATAATTAAAAACAAAACAACAATGTTGAGAGGCAGAGCAAGATAGATGGGTGGATAGATGAACAGATTGATGCTGGATGAACAGACGGATAGATGAAGGAAAGGAGAAAGGGAGAAAGAGACTTTTTCAATTTGCCTTATTTGGCTCTGTTAATTTATTCATCTGTTATATGGTAACTTTCAAAGTTGTTGAATAATTTGGACACAATTTTTATATTTCTAAAACATCCAAAACAGCAGAGACTGCTTTTTATTCTAGTCTGCCTCTCTTGAGATGTAATGGCAGTGCTTAATTCAGTCAATTTACATATACTTACTGAAAATCTGTTGTAAGTTAAATTCTAATGCATTTATGTGTGTTGGGGGTTGACACAGGGAGCCGGTACAAAATACTTAAAAAAATGTATATATATATTCTTGGCCTTTGGGACATCAGGCTACCTGGGAAACAAAGATAGCACAGATGAATCAATTAAGAAATAATTAAGTGCCAAATTGTGAGCTGCTAACTATGAGTGCAATAAGAAGGGAGAGATGATTATGAGCTGTAGTCACTAGAGAATAGTGTAGAGAAGATGTGGGGGATGAGCTATACCATGCAGACAGGAGAGAGGAGATGAGAAGAAATTTTAGCAAAGTCAAAATTTATGTATTCTTTTATTACTTATTCATTTGACACTTTCACTGAAAGCCAGGCACTGTGCTTAGCACTGAGTGGGAACCACAAAGCAAAAAAGAAAGCACACGAGTGCTGTTCTCAAGGAGCTTACAGTCAATGGAGATAACAAATGCTATGAATAACCATACTATAATGCAAATACTATGTGGGTCACAACAGAGGTCCTAGTGGTCGTAGCCAAGAGTTAGCCATGAGCAAAAGGTTGCTGATTAAAGCAGGCCTCTCGTGGTCATGTGACCTTAACTTGGATACTGATTCTGTAGTATCAGAAGTTTCATTTTGACAAGGATGATAAGGTCTGAGGAGTTGGTCATGCTAACTAACCTTAATGAACTAATTATAGATCAAAATTCCACCCATAATTTTAAATCAAGAAGCCAAAGTATAATGAAGAACATCAGGGTTGGCTAATCAGAGTCCAAAGGCTTCCTGGTAGGCGGGAAGTAAGAATAAAGGAACCTAAATGCCCTTAAGGGTTACATGAAGATAACAAGGTTCTTGGGCTCACCTGTAACCACAGGTGGGGTTGTCTTCTAGTCCATTCTAGTTCTAGATACAGCAACTATTTGTGGGCATTGTTGCAACTACCCAACTCTGCTGCTGGGTGCAAAACCAGCTATGGACAATACATAAGAAAATGAGCTTGGCTGTGTTCCAATAAAACTTTATAGAAATCATCAGTAGGGTGTATTTGATCTGCTAATTTGCCAATCCCTGTTCTACAGTAATAGCACTCTGGTTTCAGCTGGTGACAAAGTCATCCTGAATAGACAATGGAAAGGACGATAAGGAAGAGATCACCCTACTGAAGGTGCAAATGTCAAAATGTGAGCAAGCAACAAACTGGCAATGCGAGGTATGTCTCCCACACCCACTGCACCCTTTGGGCAGAGAGAACAAGTGGGCATGCAGGCACCAGAGCAAGCCCTTTCCTTACTAAGCTCTGTTAGGAAGGCTAGAGAGCGGCTAAGCATATCTCAGCCTTATCTTATTTCTAACAGTTCCTTAGAATCGTCAGTGTTCACCGTGGAAGACAAATACAGGGTTTCTTTTGTTTATTAAGCTTGTTTATTCTTGCAAAAGGTTATTTGGCTCATTAGATAGCAAAATAAGACAAAAATAAAAGTAAGTATGTCACATAAGTGACAGCACTGATATGCCATGTTATTCTATGTCACGCTAGAAAAGAACAAAGATATTTAAGATCATTGCCCTCTTCTGAGTCTAAAATAATACTTAGCCACGTAAAGAGTAATTTCTCTGTTCATTAAATTTCCAGGTAATTTAGGGGTGTCAGGTTTTCACCTGACTGCACAAGGCAATGGTTTCTCAGTTAAAGGAAATCAGCTATCATAGACTCAAAGGGCTTCAGAATGTAGAAGAAAATTGTCAGATTTCAGGCTTTTGGCAAAAAACTACTCTGTGTGCACCTTATAAGATGAAATAATTCCTAATTATCACTTTACTGAAGGTCACCCCAAGGAGTTTAGTAGATCAGACACTGATTTCTGAGGCAAGTGAGGATCCTACTTAGTCAATGCCCCCAAAAGTGACAGAGGAAGAAATTCAACGGCTGGACCTGCCCCAAGGTTTTTTACCATACGAGGGTCTTGTCCACCTCCAAAAGCCTGCAATAGGCGCACACTCCTTTTTTACCATCAGATCAAGAGCAAAGTCAGGATGGCTGTGTGACACAGAGCCGACATCCCTGGAGCTCAAGTATTTGGCTCATCTATAACGGACTTTTTTAGCACGGTACCTCTTCAGGAAGGATTTGGCCCTAAATCAGGTGGATGTGCTAACCTACCTCTGAAACTCCTTTTACATTTTAAATTCAACATTCAAATTGTCTGTGCATTTAAAAATTAGGTTAAAAAATCTAAACATGAAGTTAGACATAAACTCCAATGCTGACTTATGCCTGAAAGCCAATTCACTTATTTACGTTGCATTTATAGACTCTGGAGCATGTGGAAATTTCAAGAAGGTGTCTGAACTGACGCAGAGGTACAGAGAACAGACTGATAGTTGCCAGAGGGGATGGGGGTTCAGGGACTGGGTGAAAAAGGTGAAGGGACTAAGAAGTACAGACTGGTAGTTACAAAACAGTCACAGGGATGTAAAGTACAGCACAGGAAATACTCACATAGTCAGTCATATTCTAATAGCTATGGATAGTCCCAGTTGGGTACTAGAAATATCAGGGGGACACTCTATTTTATAAAGTATATGACTGTCTAACCACTATGCTGTTACCTGAAATTATAGAAAATAATACTGAATGTAAACTGTAATTTAAAAAAAATCAAAATTTAAAAAGAGGTGCCTGATCTACTAAATTTCTTGGAGGGCACTGCAGTAAAGTGAGATTAGGAATTATTTGATATCACAAGGTGTACACGGTGAGAGTGGCCTTTTGCCGAAAGCCTGCAGAGTTAGAACTTTTCTCATTATATGCCAATGTGATTGAAGTTTGTGTTCTCTGGCTAATGTCAGGGAGCTTTTGGTACTGTAGGCAGTGAACTCATTTGACCTGATGTCTCAGTATATTAAAGCAGGTGGTAAACCCCAGAAAAAAAAGTAAACCTACAGCCATCTGTTTATTGGGCTCTTTATCTAAAGATATTCAGAGCCCTCGGGCTTTTTCACCAATAACAAAAAAGTTAATAAAGGAATCTGCAAAAATTCTTCAGCATTTTAGAATGCTTTTATTCTTGCATTAAATAGAATTGGAAGAATGCACCAAATTAAAGCCAATTGCCAACTTATCCCAAACTGCCTATCCATCGTCTGGAATTTCTCATCTCCTTATTTCTATCGGTGCTGCCTGTCCTTTCAGCCATCTGATTGCTTATTATGATCAGCAAGTTGGCTAATCAAAGCAGAAAAAGGGAAGCTCAAATCATGTTATTGTGTCCTGCTTACTGGCTTTATTCTGACTACAGCAAAAAGTTACTGCATAGAGTGAAGAGGGGTGGGGTTGAGACTGTAGACTAAATTAAAGAAGAAATATTTTGACATTACCTGTGACTCAGAACATCTTTCATGCTGTATGAGTAACTGAGGCCTTGTTACACATGGCTAAGATTTCTAGATGAAAATCAAAACACTGCTGGGTCTGTTTACCTATAAATTTGATCAGATTTTCCCTCTTGCCTTTATACTTATGAGATTACCTATAGGCAACACTGATATAAATTAATAAAAAATTTGTACCTTTCTTGGTAAATGATTTATCTAATCATAGATATTAATCTATTAGTCTATTATATCTATCTATCTATCTATTCTGTCTCCCATCAATCCATCCATTCACCCTCCATGAGGCTGTATTTCATGGTAGTTAAAAGCTTGGGATTTAGAGTCAGCAAATCTAAATTCAGTTCCTACTCTTATCACTTACTAACTGGGTGACCTTGAACAAGTTACCCAACCTCTCTGAGACAAGTTTTCTTCTTCTGCTTAATGGGCAAGATAAGAATTATCTACCACTTTGGAGAGCTTTGAGGATTAAATGAAATAATGCATGTAAATGCCGAGCAAAGAATCTAACATATAGTAAGTGTTCAGCAAATAGCAGCTATTGTTTTTGATAACAGAGCTTTCCAAATCCCAGACCTTCAAACACAGCAGGAAAAAAGATATGACTTGAATGCTTTCAGTTCTGAAACTTCATGGTTCATCTATATTGACCATGGAAAGATAGTGCCTACATCATGGTCATTGAAATACTGGAAATTACCCATCTATTCCTTTAGAAACAATCATTTGTGAAGGTCAAACATGAGCAGTCACTGGTAGGCACTGAGGGAAGAAGAGAAAGTTTAGCACACATGGTAACAGATATAAAAGAGATATGTACGAAGTGTTAAGATAGATGGCATAGAGACTCACTCACTAGCTGTGGTGTTGGGCAAGACTTTCAATGGGTGTGCTTTCTGAATTGGGTTTTGAAGAATGAATAGGAGCTCACCAAATAGAAAAGAGAGAGGCACGCTTGGCCTTTACTCTCAGCATTCCCGGCAAGTGGCCTGCACTGATTCTCACAACCAGCAGGGTCCTTGGAGATGCAAACTTTAAGCATATGTGCTTGGCAGACCCCAATGCTCACAGTGCTAGAGATTAGATATCTACATGTTCCCTAAATCTAAACTAAAGAACCACAACTAGAGACAGTCAGCACTCAGAGAATTTGGTCCTAAATCAGACAGATTTCTATAAGGTGAGGATATTGTATAAGAAAGCAGGTCTATCAATGAAGAATTTTTTATTTTAATTATAAAGACAGAAAACACAGGAACCCCATGGGAAGGAAAGGGAGATAAAAATGGTAAAGATATACCAGTAGAACGTACACAAAAACGTCAGAAAGGAAAAGGTGGAACTACCTCAAACCCAGAGAAAGGAACTGAGTTATTCTGTGCAGTCATTAATGCTACCCCTGCACTTCACAGAGCATCTGCTGGGACTATGCTGGAGAAACACGTGGAACACAGCGTCAATTGGATGCATCCAAAAAGCCACCTGTCCTACCTTTGTGCTGGGAGGGTTTTCCTGGCTCAAGAAAAGGAGAAGTGCCTGGGACTAAACGGGGAAGAATAAGGTGACTCTAACACTCAGGCCTCCTGGCACACTGTGACTGAAGGCAGGTCAGACAAGCTGCTCGGGCACTGATCTATCGAGTGCTGAAACATCCCAGGGAGAGATCAGAAATGCAGGGCCAGCCAACTCAGCTTTCCACATACAGCTCTTTACGTGACTGGCAGGAACAGATTGGTTTTATTCTCCTTAAAGCATGCAGTCTTCTAGGGAAGATGAATGGAAAGAGAGAGAGAGAGAGGGAAAAAAGGAAACAACAAAACACCTCCCTAGCTTTCATTTAGCGAAGGTGGCCAACTGTGCCTGCTTGACCAGGAGATCCCCAGTTTATGCCGCTATCGAAATTATTCATAGCAACCCCTTCCTTCTCAAAATGTCCTGGTTTGGATGACTAATGGTACAGTCACCATCGACTTAGTCTATGTCACAAGTTACTGTAACAAGAAGATTAAAATATATACCTTTCAGCAGAAAATATATTTCAGGATAATCAAAGAGCGCCAGTTGAGGAGAAAACCTTGTACTTCACAGAAGAATGCCAATGTAGACCAGCTGATAAAAGTAGGAAGTCGTTCTTTCACAAATCCTAATGGAAGTACTAAATCAGACAAGAATTATCCATTGGAATCCCAACTACTAGGTGAAGAGTTGATGCGGGACTGAATACCCCTCAGTGACGCCACTCTGATTGTGTCTGGCGGCAGGAGGAACAGTGTAAGTTTATAATGGAGGGGACTGGGGCCCTGACACCGTGGTGAGCCCTGACTTCACCAATGATGGCACACCGGGGTACAACATCGGTTTTGCATTCTACTCAGAGGGTCTCTCTCAGGAGCAGGAGGCCAACAGTGTGCGAAGTGAAGAGTGAGGAGTTAAAGGAGAATCAAGGATGAGGGCGGAGGGGTAAACACGCAGACAGGAGAGGGCAGAGTGAGCAAGAACAGGGAACAAGGGATAAAACACAACAACAACGTGGGGACATAGATGAAATTTGAAATGGCAGGGGAAACAGAAGGACAGAGGGGGCAGGAAGTAAAAGACAGCTGGTCAAAGGTTGAGGGGGCAGAATTGGAACAGACAAGGGCTGAATGCATCTTTGTCATCTCCGTCCTCATGGAAGCTTAAATGTTAGGAGCTCAAGAGAGAGGCAAAGAGGGAGGGAGGGAAGGAGAGAAGAGGGGAGTCAGGGTAGGGGGGGAAGGCAGGCAGTCAGATGGCAGAAAAGACTGGGAATAGGAAGAGTGATGTGAAGAAGCAAAGAGAAAGTAAGGAATGAGCAAAGTACACATTTCAGAAGCACACAAGGAGAGTAATATCAGATAATTAGATAATGAGCATTCTATGTCACATTCCAGAATTAAGTTATTCAAATTTACTTTAAGAATACCAGAACTGGCCCTGGCTGGTGTAGCTCAGTGGATTGAGCGCGGGCTGAGAACCAAAGGGTCCCGGTTCGATTCCTAGTCAGGGCACATGCCTGGGTTGCAGGCCAGGTCCCCGTGAGGGCCATGTGGGAGGCAACCATTCATTGCTGTTTCTCTCCCTCTCTGTCTCCCTCCCTTCTCCTCTCTCTAAAAATAAATAAAAATAAAATCTTTAAAAAAAAAAAAAAAAGAATACCAGAACTGTTTTGACCAGGCAACATTTCTGTGGCTGACCTGAACCATGTCTTATCTCATACAAAGGCCTGGAACTAGGGTAAAAGCATGACCAACTTCATAGAAAAAACAAAGCTGAATAGCTCTTGGATTTTCTATGCACAACTGAGTGAAGCCAATCAGCCTACAGGGCTCCTGACTTTCCCCCTGGTCCTGCTCTCACCCAGAGGGTCATTCCAGCATACGAACTGACCTGAGGCAGCTGCATATTTTCCATCCATTTTCCTGTCTGCCCAGAACCAGTGCAAGAGGCAACTGCTGGTTAACATAATTAATGTAGACAGAAATCTGGCTAAATACTACCAAAAAAATCCATTTTCAGGCGCCTCATTATCTAGATTGCTGACTGCATTGATTGCATTAATCCAATGATGGCCGAATCTTTACTTTCTTTCTGTTTGGCGAGATTTAATCTAGAGAACTCTCAAATCTCTCTAGGATGCAAATCTCTCCCAGGACACAAGATTTTGATTGACAGCTCACAAAATAACTTTGGCATGCATGCAAAATTAGATTCACACGCAATTTTCGTGCAAAGATAAACCTATCCATCAACATAATTTTGGCTCCAAGAAAGCAGTCAAGGTTCTGTGTCTGGAAACTAGAAACTAGGAAGTCTGGTGTTTTAGAAGCCATAGTCAAACATTCTTGTTTGCAGTTCTTACTGCGTGTAGGTGTCTTCTAGCACATACATAAGATTATATATTTGTATTAGAAATTAATATTATAAGATTTTAAATGACAATGGAGTATGTGTTTGAGCATTGCTGGTTTGATATTTGAGGGAAGAAATCAGTTGGTGAAATCCTAGAGTCTTCAGTTGGTTTTTCACACAGGAAACAGTAAAAGAAACACTCTCCCTAACTCATGATGCCGGTCCTTTATGAGGCTGGCCCAAGTTTAATATCTCTACTTCCTAACTTTGAAGTTTGAATCAGATCCTTTACACAAGTCACAAGACAGACAGAAGTTATCCCTGCAGAGCACCTGCACATGAAAAATAGAGAGAAAGATCCAAAGGGCCGCTTGGATGAATACTCACTATTTGGTAGAGTCAGATAATTGATATTCTCGTCGTCTATCATAGCATTCCTGGATTCCAGGATCATTCCATAAACTCTTTATTGCATCTACGTATGGATTCTCAAAAGCAGACACCTTCTCCACATCAACTTCTCGAACTAATTGTGCATGAGCCTGTTAAAAAAAATAGAAGTTTTAACCTCCTTTTCCATCACTGAACATTGCCTTTGGTTCACATGTTACACTGAGCATACACTGAAGGATGTCATGCTATACACATGACTGGTTTTGGGTGATAATAATAATCCTAAAGAAATTAATAGTGTTAAAGAGAAAAGAAGACAGAAATAATTATCTCCTCTATAGTTTATTATAATCAAATACATAACAGACCCAGACCACGGATGTTACGTCTTGAAAGAAACTCAATCAGGACTAGTGCCTACAGTTCACAGAGTGTAAAAGCACTGCAACAATAGTTAATAGCGATGACTTCATTTGAACAGAGGCCATTCCCCCTCCATTCCTACACACCCCAACTTCTAAAGTACTTTTTTAAATAATATTTTATTTTTATTTAGACAGAGGGGAGGGTGGGAGAAAGAGAGGGAGAGAAACATCAATGTGTGGCTGCCTCTCATGCGCCCCCTACTGGGGACCTGGCCCGCAACCCAGGTATGTGCCCTGACTGGGAATTGAACCAGTGACCCTTTGGTTCACAGGCCTGTACTCAATCCACAGAGCCACACCAGCCAGGGCCCAACTTCTAAAATATTTTTATCTGCCTTATCTATATTATAAGATTGAAAACCCTAATCAATTTTTCAACAAAGAAAAAGGACTTTGTTGCTTCATTATACAACATATAGCAGGAAAGAAGGAGATTAAAATTTTTTTTTTCAGTAAGACTGAAATAAAATGTTATATGGTCAACTTCCAAATGAACCAGAATATACCACTGCTTAACAATCCCAACTAAAATAGGTTTCATGGAGGTACTGTATATGTGAACTATACATATACATGAACATGCAAATAAATATAATAACTAATTACCTTGGAAATTGGAGACAGATGGTTGATTATTTATTGTCTTGATTTTGTACAAAAACACAAACTTCTGAACTAGGTTAGTGAATGGCTATCATAATCACATAATGACCCAGTTGTTCATTTCACAGAGTTACAGAATTGTAATAAATCTAATCCATGTCAGGCCCTATTTGGTTCCCAACCTTTACCGTCTGCTCTGCCCATCAGTGAGAGGGGCCCCGTGTCATTAGTCTAATCTTGACTTTAATAAGGATTTAAAACGTCGAACATGCTAAGACTGAAGGAACCACCTTTCTTGCTAGCTCTGCTCTGACCTTGACAGACAGATCTAGTGATAGAGCGGTGCCAGCTCCGCAGTGAACCTCAATCTCGGAACACAGGCACCTGGAGTTGCTTTCTATACCCAATACCTGTCCAGGCAATCTGCTGTGCTATCCCACCAGCGGTCCCGCCAGCCTGGAGTCCCGTTCCTGAGTCCCACTCTGGATGGGCCTGCCTCAATCACAGTTCCTCATGAGATTCACTCTTTGAAGACAATTACCACTGGCTCCCCCAGTGAATCCCTATGCTGTGCTCCACTCGGCTCCGGAGCACTTATTTTTCTGTGTTGATACCAAGGACTGTACCGGACCCACCTTCTCTGTCTGCGGCCTGCTGAATTGGACCTCCTCCAAACATAACGCACTAGATGTGGGGGTCTCCCGCACCCCACCCAACAGGTAGGTAGAATGTTAACTTTCAACCCTTGCTTTTCTGCTGTTGCTCACTGAATACGATCAAGCTCTAATTCTTTGTATCCTGACACGTGACAATGATTACCCTTGCCATAATCCTAGATTAGAGTACTCCTCACTGCACGTGTGTTCCGGGATTCTCTGCAGGATTCAATAGATCTTGGAGGGCAGCTGGGGGCAGAAGCAGGGATATACAGAGTTGTTTCCTGCAGGATATACTCTAAAGACAGGGTTTGAAATCTGACTCTGCTTCTTCTCAGGACCCCAGGTAAACTGCTTAATCTTTCCAAATGCTATTCCTGGTGGGAACACACTGCCCCACTAGCCTCATGTGGCTTTGTATTGTGTTATAGTACTGTAGGGTCAGTGATTCTCAAAAGGTGGTCTGCACACCAGCAGCATCAACTGAGAATTTGACAGAAGTGCAAACCCTCTGGTCCAATGTCAAGGCTTTTGAATCAGAGACTCTAGGAAGGAGAGGCTAGGTCACAGACTGAGGCTAGGCCATAGACTGGCTGTGGGAAACTAAAGAGAAGAGGCCCACAGAGGCAACAGTCACTCCAAAGGGCTAGGAAGCCATGGAAGTAAGTAAAACAGGCAGGACAGACGCAACGGGGACTGCTGGGGGCTGTGGCACTGTGTCATGCTGAGAAACATACTTGCTATTTTTAAAAGGCAGCTCCAACCCAGTGCTGCCATTGGGAATGTAGGGCCATGGTTGCCAGATCTGCCCATTTTTCCAGGAAAGTCAAAAATCTAGATTTTTCTGGGAAATATCTCTGATTTTAAATCTTTGCAATCCTATCTGTGTCCAAGTTTGACTGGGGGCCATTCACTTGCAGCATCCATTCTAAAAGAGTCTTCTCCACTGACTTCTCTACTAAGCTTCACCAGTAACACTGCGTCCTACATAGAGCTCAGAAAACAGTGGCCGGCCACTGGTCAAATCCACTCATGCTAACGAGTAAGGGATATCCAGAACTTTCCTGCAATAACACTTAGACAAACTATTATACTATCTGTAGCGAAAAATGGTTGAGAACGTTCTCTGAATTGGCTAAAAGCTACCTAGTGACATAGGTTAGTGGAGGCAGTATTTAAAAATGAATTTGATACGCACTACACTAGGCCAGCCGTGTCATTTGGAAGGAGTTCTGTTTCTGTATCTAGAGAAGTTAGCTTCTGCCAGAGAAAACAGTTTCCACATACCAGACACTTTTCACCATGATGATGAAATGTTTACTGGACCCCACTGCGACGCGAGGTGCCACAGCAATCAGGGAGCTAGGCAGAGCTCCCACGGGGGAACAGTCCATACGGTGGCAACCGAACAAAGCACAGGATTCCATGGTCCAGGAACAAGAGGGAGTTCTTACATTTCATCCTTCATTTCAGCTGTTGTAAGGGTATTTAAATAAAGGCAACACTCAACAGTGTATTGTAACTTTCCACTGAGGGCCTGCTCCTGTAAAACGAGACTACTTTCTATTGCCAGAAGACTCCAGCAGTTTCCTATCTGGCTGTAGCTCTGTGTGCTTTTCCTTACATCTGTAATGTCTCCCTTCTTGCTTTCTCCACCTTCCTTAGCTTCTGTTCTGGGGCTTTATCATGGGTCATCTCTCTGAATTTTCTTCTCTCCCCCAAAATCGAATCTTTGTGTCCTTTGAACCATGAACTTCTGCATTTTCCTTTATGCTAATTGGTATGTCTTATTTCCCTCTTATAGACTACATGCTGAGGGAAGCGGCTGTAGCTTACTGACTCTAATTTATTTTGGGACCCAAGACAGAGTAAGCAAACAAATATCTGTCTAATTCAATTGCATTTAAAAATACATATAAATGCCACGCCAAGTCCTACAAGTCAAAGTCAGTTTCTCCAGGAAATTTCCCATCCATTACCTATTCTCACAGCACTACATAATCCTTAACAGCACTTATCTCAGTAGCTGGTGTACAAGTATTTCTATGATATTTGTTAATATCATCCTCCCTAATCGCAGTGCAAGTTCCAAATCAGACTCAACACTGAATATCAGAGCCTAGCAGAGTGCCTGATAAATATTTGTTGAATGGAGAATGCAAGGAAAGAAAAAAAGAAATTGTATTAAACTGGAAATCAGGATATCTAACTTCTAGCTATGGCTTTACCTCCAACACTGGCCATCACCCTTAGGAGAAATTCCTCTTTATAACTTCATTTTCTAGTCCATAAGACAGTTCAGTTGGAGTAAATTAGAAACTTCATCTAGCCATAGACCGTATAATTATGAACATATAATAAATACAGCTACAATGCATAGAGAAGCAAGGGGGTAGGGCACTGTCCCTCTAGGAGCACAGAGGATCACTGATTAAAAGAAGACTTCGCTATTTCCAACATTACCTAACAAGAGAGGACAAATCACAGCTAGGTCTGTACATGAGCAATGCACATGTGGACTGAGCAAGCAGAACTCAGTATGGACGAAGGAGGTCAAACAGGAGCCAAAGAGAAGACAGGCTTTGTCTGACAGGTGGAGATGAAGACACATGACATTTCCAAGGAGGAGGAAGAGACGAATAAAGGTTCACTGGACAAAATAAAAATGGCACTTCCTTCAAACTGTGAAAAGAAGAGTCTAGTGAGGAGTTTCATGTTAACTATTAATTCAAATGAACCTCCACAGTGAAAGGTACAATACGAAATAGTATCAGCTATGACCCACAACTCTGAGAAACCAGCCTTCAGCACCCACGGGAGTACACCGCCGTTGGAAACACACAGATCGCCACTTTGCCTTCCTCCGGGTCAGAATTTCTAAGTCATTTCTACTGCCTTCTAAGCTTCATTGTTTAATTCCATCCTTGCTGTTTTGGAAAATGGCATTCAAATATAATCAGCTGTAATCTGCATTTATGTAAGAGCTTTCAACTGAAGTTCTCTAAGTTGTTCAAAATTCTGACAGCGTTTTACAAAATACACACAGAACTTTAAAACTGCCTATACAGATGACTCCAATGAAAGTTCAATCCTCTCACTTTTTTGGTAAGAAATATTCTGCATGTGGAAAGAAATTTTTTTAGTATGCTAGAATAAGAAGCTAAATGAGACCCTTTTCTACTTGCCCGTGTCAAATGTAAATGGTAGTAAAAATCACAAGTAATTATGTGAAATTAAACAATTACTCATGAAAAAAACTATGATAAAAACAAGTAATTTCTAATATAAATAACAAATCAATCACAATTGACTACTCTTTTTATTTTGAACACTGTGCAGAGAAAAGCAAAACAGATATGAGTTAATCATATGAACAAAACGTAAAATATAATTCGACTTCATTTTAAGTTAGAATTGTGCACACTGGATAAAAATATTTAATGGTGAATGCTAGCTTTCAGAATGCTTAGCAAGCTGGTGGCAAGCCTTAGAGGGAACATTGTGAGAACTAAGTAGCTACTCTTAGAAACTCTGGCAGAATTCTAGGGAAAGACCACATGGAAACCACAAGAGGTGCCAATGTGGTAATGTCTTGTTTTAGTGATTCGGTGGTCATAAAATTCAGGTAAATCTTGGACGTGTTGATGTTTCCATGGTTGCTGAGGCAAAGGGAAGGGAGAACTGAGCTCCTGCCACAGTGGGCCTTACGCTGCCCACAGAAGGCCAAGGCTCAGATGAAACAGAAAGAATTTTATAGTCACTTTGGAAGGATTTTTTAAAAACCTATTAACACCTCATGGTGGCTTTAGGCTGGAATGTCACACCTATTCCAGTTCCTATACTCCAGAAGTAGAAAAGCAAATGGTAACTCCCACATTTGTGGAAGCTCTTCCACACAAATATTCAGCTCATTAGGCCTGCTCTGTTTGATGGGATGCTCAGCACACAGAAGACCTCTAACTTAGAAAAAGTCCCAACCACTGTCCATTTTAATTCCAAACCGAGGCTCACAGCATCTCATTCTGTTTCCTTTGTCCTTATCTTCCTTTTGGCATTTGACTCTATAGAGAAAAAGAACTGTAGACCCTTAAATAAACTGGAAAAAAAAAAAAAATTCCCAGGCTTTGTTTGTTTTGTTTTTTCTTCTGCTCACAGGAAGTATGAAGTAAAACGAGGGAATATGGGATCAGATTGCTGTATTGTAACCCCACCTCCATCCTGAACAAATGAAGCATGACCCTGGGCAAACAAATGAACATCTCGAAACCTCTGTTTCTTAATCTGTGAAACGAGGGTAATAATAACGCTTCTCTTAGAGGGTTCAAGTACAGGATGCATGTGCAATATTAAAGGCAGAGCCCAACACCCAAAGCTACTAGTTATTTAAAAAGCAAAAGAAAAGGAAAACAGCACAGAAAACATAAACCAGGGTAGACACACCTACTAACTTCTGTGACCTTGGGCGATTCACACAAACCTTAATTTGCTCAAAAGTGAAATAACATTCTGGAGGTCATATTGGATGATGGATCTCTCCTCAAATTTACAAGGATTCCTTACCATAAAATTTCCTACAGAAAACTTGGATAAGAACTGAACACCTCACCATCTCTGACTTCATCACAATTTGAACAGCTGACCTTCATTAAGGTGCATTATACACAGAGCGACAGTTGATGCATTTTTTTTTAAATGAGCATTACCACATAAATGACAAACACAGCAAAGTCCCACCGAGCTGCTGCCGGATGGGTTCACATAGCAAGTGATTCATTCCCACAGGACAGCCTCTGCATTCTTACAAGTCAACTCATTGCTCAGCAAAACTACAAATTACTACATGACACAGCCTTCTGGAATCCCTGATGAAGATTATAAATCCTGTGTTTGGAATCCTTCCAAGCCAGCGATCTGCAGATTCCCTTTTACTAAGTGCCATTACATAGAACCCCACCCTCAGGTCTGTAAAATCTAGGGATGTAATGTAAACTCTGCACTATTTGAAATGCTACTTACTTACTACCTTCATGATTATGATGATAATATCATAAATGTAAATATATACATAATACTACAAAAAGTTTATTTTCAAATAAATTATACAAAGTCATAATGATAAATTAGAAAATCAGACTCTTAAAGATACATCTATTCATAATGATTCAAAATAATTAGGTATCCCTGTATGGCTGTCTTCAAAGAACATTTGAGGAATGTTAGTTACTTGGGATTTTAATGGCTGCTTACTTGAAAAATGGGTTCTAAACTCAAAATCAGATAAAAGTGGAGAATGATGGTTATAAAAAGTTAAACAGATGCCTGTACTGCAGAACTCAGAACCTTCAATACGGTAACGGCGCTGGGAACCCAGGAGCACACAGTGGGGCTGGAGGTGCTGCCGCATTTCTCCTACTTTTTTGATCCTGGCAGCCTTCCCCGCTCAGTTCAGTTGGTGAGACTGGTCTTCTCATGGGCCACATTATGAAAAACACTGACTACAGACTGGGACTCTCAAGAAAAAACAAGGGGTTGATGTTACATAAACGCAACAATGAATGAACTGACTCTCTGACTCTGGTGGCATCGTAGGTAAATGCCTCCTTTATGGATTCACATCATCTTCCTGTTTGAGATCACAGTTTGCAAGTGCTCATTTCTTGATGATAGTTATGTCTCAGAAACCTAATTGTTTAGGTCACAGTGTCTGTGCTCCTACGGTCTTATTAACCAGGAGAGCATGCTGCTGGTGGTCTGGGATTTTATTTTGTTTGACAACAGGAAAAACAGATAAAGAAGATTCCCCTGTTCATCTTGGTAGATTTGCAAACAAAGCCAGAAAAATAAATGAATAAAAAGAACAAGCTCCTTAGTGAAGGGTGGCCCGATGCTCCCGGGAATTCCAGAGTCCCGCACAGGGAACATAACCTTTCCGGGATACCAGACATGAAACCTGACCTCTGCAGCTTCAGATCCTGGGTCCAGAACTCAAAGTGAAAAGAGCTCGCAGTCTCCAAACCTTGCAGAAGGAAAAAAGCTTCTTAGAACACTTACTCAATTACCCCTTTAACTCAGTGAGCAAGAAATGGCTCCAATAGCAAGAATAAAAAGAAAGGGTAGCAATGGTGCCAAGTTTGTCCTATCTGGAAGAGGAATGAAACATTTAGGACCCGAGGAGCAAGAAGGGAAGGGAAATAAAGAGAACCCACATCTCACTAGGCATTTTTGTTTTTCATAAATTTTATAAAAAATTGGAGAAGTAGTAAGTTATATAATTTATCACTTTCAGAAAGGACCCAAATGTCAGAAAGATTACAGACATGAATCAATTATAGAAAGATACTTGGACCAGTACTGAGAAACCTACAACCTTCTAGTTAGAGTATGATAGCCTAGTCTACACGTCACACTTTTGAGTTTGAAAATGATTTGAGTTTTAAAATTAAATTACTAAGAGTTAATGTTGTATATCTTTGAAACATTTATTGACCAATATATCAGTTTTATTACATTGGTACTATTAAAATATTCTCAAATATAAAATTCTTCCCCAAAATAAAACTTTCACATATCTGTATAAAGTATAAAAAAATGAGAAGAATTTTTCTTGGTAGATTCATGAACTTTAGGCATGTTCTTAGCTATATTCCTAATATCCCATCCCTAAGAGTTTTTAGAAGACTATATATATTTTTTAATACAAACATATTATATACTTAACTATTTCATAAAAATGCCTGCAATATTCTTCAAAATTATATTAACCATTTTAGGTTAATAAATTTGAAATAGTTAACATTTTCAGTTGGGTTTTTCTTTGTGGACCTCAACATTTTTAATTCAGAAATACCCCCTCTTTTATGGACTGAAATAGACCTGCAAAGCCCACAATGAAATCTGCTAACCGGAAGGTGTTCTTAACTCTATTATTTTTCAAATGCAAATATGTAAATATTTCAGTCCAAATATTATCATAGGAACCATTTTTTCCCTATCAGTTCATAATATTATTCTTTCACAAATACTTTTAGGAGATGAAACTCACGATTGGTAGATTATCACAGCTTGTTTAGACACAATTATGCATGTGAGAGTCATAACTAATTCCAAGTACACTTCTGCTCCATAAGCTTCTCAATTTAATAACTGTTTTATTTATCATGACACCATGGACCCTCAAGAACTATATTCATGGCATAATCACAGAATACTTTTATTTTCAACATTTTTAAGGAAATAAAAGCATTTACCATTGAATTTTATGTGGTTGATGATACCACTATGGCTACAATGGTGGATGTCAAATACCAACAATTTTGTGCAAGTTACATATTATTGTTGACTTTCTTGAGGAAGAAAAATTCGGTGTTTTTTTTTTTTTTGTTAAACATGCATTTTCAGGGGGTTTTTTTGTTTTAAAAAGTTTATTACAGGTATAGGGATTTATTGTTAAATAAAAGCATGATCAAACAATAAAACAGTACTAAATTTATGCCAAACAATAAATGACAAAGGCACTGAAGCAACATGGCTGCTCAGTGCTGATTTTCCGCATACACCTCACACCATTTCCTGCTGACCCCGCTCAGGGATGGCCTGGAGTCTTAGTGAACCCCACAGCCCACAGACGAGGGCACAGCATGGCCAGCTAGTACCAGCACACAGACGGGAAAGACAGCGGCACCGCAGCCTTCCCTACTACCATAGGGGCCGAAAGGTGCCCATGTGCTGTCTTTGAAAAGGAGGTACAGTTACGCTGCATCTGGGAAGGATTTGGAAAACAGTTGGAAAATCTTTCAGATTTAATCAAGTGTTAAAGTGAGAAATCTGTTCAACCACACAGGCAGTATCTGGAAATACAAGATGAAAGTCTATCAAATCCATCCTCGGTTTTATGGTGCAGCTATTAAGAATGCTTCCTTAAAAAATAAAAACTCGAGCAAATGTTAAACTTGTGGGATGCTAAGACAAAAGGTGTAAATCACACACATCTTGGGCAAACCAGGACTTTGGACCAATCTACATGTGGGAAAAAAGACTTGGGATAGGGAAATTAGGAAGCCCGGAAGTAGGCTGCCAGTCTACAGGCCTAACTGGTCCAGTACAAGCAAGGTTTTTAGCAGGTTCACCATCTAAAACTGAGAGAATTCCTATTAAACAAATAATTTCCTATTTCTCTCAATAAATGGAAATCTAGTAACACTATGCCCATATTCCAAGAGGATAAGGGGCTGTAGCCAAGTAGGCTATCATCTATGCCTCACTACTGTCAATAATAATGGGAGAGAGCATCATTCTTCATGGAAGGGAAGAATATTCTATGTCTTATAATGCCAAAGCTAACTAACTAACTAACTAACTAACTAACTAACCAACTCACTTAAAGAAGAGAACCTGGCTGGCTTCAGCTGGCCTGCCTGGCCCTGAAGTAATCTGGTTTTGCGCCCCCACCTCAGCCACAACTACCTTCTTTGTGTGCACTCTGAGTAAGAGAAATTGAGAATTATTACACTGAATACGACTCCAACCAGTGGACATTTTCTCAGCTTCTTGGTCAGGATACATTAAAACATAATGTGCACATGGGATCTACTCCCCAGCCCCTTAATTTATACTCTAGGGCAGTGGTTACACTGAACTTCAAGCGCGTGTGTTTGGAGCTGCAATCCACCAGGGGGACCAGAGCACACATTAGGGACCAGGGATCCTGCACGGTCTGCGCGTTGTTAGGGGTCATGACTAACTCAAGGTACAAGGCGCTGTGGCTAAGGGCCTGTGGCTTTGCAGTCAAACCACTGACGTTTAACCTTGCTCCCATTTACTTGCTTTGGGCCACTCCAAGTCTCAGCTTCATTAGTCCTAAATAGAGGTAACGATACCCTCGCCACGGCACTTTATAAAGCTCGAATGCAGCACTACACACAAAACAGCAGAGGAACAAGCATATACCAGTGGCTCAGCAAACAGAAGCAGCTCTGAGTTTGTATCTCAGGTATGACCCAAAGGAAATGACGGTGAAATATCCTCACCTTTTCTTCTCTTCAGTGAATCAACTCTTTTGAGGATTTTGACTTCTGGAAATCTGTTCTAAAAACTGTAAAAGAATTTCTATGCTTCCTCCCATCCTGCTATATAGCATGATCGGTTTTATATCTTAAGGAAATGCTGTTCTAAACTCTTACTTAAATGATGGGCTACTGATGATCACTTTACAGTTACAATGGTTTTCCAACTAGAAACATGTTGACTTTAAGTAACACCAGCTTTTTGCCTCCACAAGGAACTCCAAATCTCATTATATTGCATTCACCTCAATGGTGTGCTTCAAACGTGCAAAGCCCACAACCTGATTACAACCTTTTTATAGACACCTAAGTAGATGCCTATGAAGACTTTACCAGAGATTATATACCCAGACAGGCTCTTTCCCTTAAGTTACAGTGAGCTTCCTGTGAAAAACTAAAATGATGGATGATGGAGCGTGGGTCATGGAATAAACCCAAACCAAATCCAGCTCTATATAACTCAAAAGGACTTAGCAAATTTCATTGCTTTTTCAGGAAGATAAATATGCATATTGCCTCTTATATGTGTTCTTAGCTATATATCTATTTTTGAAAAGGTTTCATGTAAGTTCCAAATTTAGCTACTTCCTTTTGCTGTGCAATCTGAGCTACAGTCCATCTCTGATAACATTATGATCTTCACTCAAAGGAACATTAATATTATTCAAATGTCATTATTCTCATCTGATGACATAGAAACTGTCTCTCCAACAGAAGATAACCTTTCACTAACCTCTTTTATACTTGTGGATAGTACAAAACGACCTTTTCTTCCAGGCTCCAGCTTCTATGGGCACTATCTACATGTATTTTAAATAGTATTTTAAAATTCCCTTTACTTGGTAACAGGAAATTTCAACCTTTGTAGAGCTTCACCATCTTTTATTAAACAGATCTCTTGCTATGAAAATCTGAGTTCAAGGAAGGAATTCCGAGAAGGCAGCAGACAGAGAGGAGAGAAGACAAACAGGCAGCAGCAGAGAGGAAGTTGGTGTGCCGGAATGAGGTTACAAGCAATGGCACTCACAAAGGTAGAGATTTCAGCATCGTTTGCCTGGGTTAATTATTGTTCTATGAAAATGTTCTTCTCTTTTTATTTTCCATTCATTAGGAGAACATGTAAGAAAGATAAATTATACAGAGATAAAAATCCGGGGGTGTGAAGGGAAAACTTTAATATATTCAAAATTATAAGCAGAAACCACCTGAATGCTCAGCAGTCAACGCAGCCCAAAAGTTGTGCATTTATGAAGGAAATCATGAGTCACAAAGAGCAGCACCCCTAATTAAAACGCTAAGCAACAGATGTGATAAAGAAAGGATGTAGAGTGAAGCTTCCATCTTCCAAGAATTCTGTCCATCCTTTCACGTAAGCCTCTCCCAATATTCTTATCTTGTTGGGGCACGCACAGGCTTCATACCCCACTCGTTGGGCACAAGGTATATATTGCTGGCACTGCTATTTGAGCGCTCCATGTTTATGTACACAGAATTTCTAACACAGCACTGTCTAAAATTTCGTATATTCTAGCACAATACTAGGACTACTCAATAAATACTTCTACAATGGAACAAAATGGCCTACTTTCCAATATGTGCGTCCAGAAATGCGATCTAATAAGACCGTGGATAAGAAGGAATAATGACAGAGGAGGTAGTCCAGAAGGTTGGGAGGCCTGGCTGGGTCTCTGGTCTGACCTTAGATGAGTCTCCTAGCCTTTACCGGTTAATTGTTGACTTCTGTAACTAAGGTACTGGGTGAGAGAATGACTGAGATGCCTTGCTCTAATAATTACACACTCAAACATAAGCCAGAGTGAAGTGAAAGTATCTAACCAGTGGTATGCGCGTGCACTGGCCAAACAGAACAGAGCAGGTTCAGGACTTTCCTAGCCATGGCTCACATCAACCTTTTCACTGGTAGACACCAAAGATGCCAGGAGCATCCCAGAGTAGAAGCAGGGCTGCTGGGGTACCTCAAGGACCTGGAACAGTGGCTTAAAAATATTATAATTAAAATTTTTTAACACTGGACCTGGGTGGTGTGGCTCAGTGGACTGAGTGCCAGCCTGTGAACCAAGGGGTTTCTGGTTCAGTTCCCGGTCGGGGCACACACCTGGGTTGCAGGCCAGGTCCCCAGTGGGGGGCACGTGAGAGGCAACCACACACTGATGTTTCTTTCCGTCTCTTTCTCCCTCCCCTCCCCTCTAAAAATAAATAAATAAAATCTTAACAAAACTTTTTTTTAACACTGGTACAGTGGTATCAGTAAGTAAGAGCTGAAGAGTAACTCAGCCAGTAAGTAGTATCCTTGAGACATAAATGTTAATTTTATTCAAATGTTATTCTCATCTGATGGCACAGAACTGCTTACAGAGCTAACCGATAAAATGAAAGTGGAAAGTCCTACCAACACTTTGCTAATGTATCTTTTGATTCCGCTCCTCCCCATACTTCTAACTCAACACTTTTTGGAGGTATCCATTCTTTAACTCCTGGCTTCTCCTCAACAGCATTAGATTATTTTACATGCTATGTTCCCTGCTTTGCTCAATACATAAAGCATGAAGACCAAGAACAGACGTAACCACTGTCTTGATCCATAGATGAGGAAAGGGTTGCTTTTACGTTCACAATAAAACTCCCTGTGACAAGCGACAGCAATCGCAGTCCCGTGTAGGAGCTGGTGGCCTCTGACGCAGCTGCAGCTCGGGGCACGCCAGCAGCCTGGACAGATCAGAGGACGGTGCAGCCACACTGCGCGGGGCTGACGTAATTCTTGTACTAAGGGTAAGGGTACGAGGTATTACTTAGTGGTACTGGGTATTGGTGTTTGGATGAACATTAGAATCTCCTGGGGAACTTTAAAAAACACTCCTGTCTAGGTCCTGCTCTTGGAGAGTCTGATTTAATTGGTCTGGGAAGTGCTCCCAGGCTTTGCCAATGCCCCCTGCGTGGTCTAACGCAGAGCCAGAGGTGACCACCACGGCGGACACCCTGTGGTCTCCAGAGGAGGGGGCACATATTCACCCACAGAGTGCAAGACAAACTATCAAAATCTACGTGTTTAATCTGAAAGGGAGAAAGATAACAAGTTTTAACTGTACGTAGTGAATGGGGAAACAATGACACCCTCCCTCATCTGACAGTGTGCGGGGTACCCAGGAGTCCCGAGGGAGAGGCAGGACGTTCCTGAGGAATCCTGTCTCCCCTCCTTTCTGTGCTGCTACCTAGCTCCACTTACGTGTCCCCAGTCAGTGCTTTACGGATTCTCTTATCTTAAAGAGCAGAACCCTGACGACAGTGTAGAGTGAGAAGGCGGATAATCAGGGAAACATTTTCAGTCATGAGAGCTTTGCTAATTACGTGGTGGCTAACCACTTATAAGAACTGTATAGCCTTAAAGATGAATTGCAGATTTTTCTTTTACAGGATGATGTGTTTCCAATAGGCTGACCTTTTTTTTTTTTTGTCATGACAAGGCGGTGAAGATATTTTAAAAAACATAAACACATTTAATCTATCTCTTCAAGGCCAAGAGCATTTTAACAATAATGAGAGAAAAATTGCTAGGAAACTTGTGCTGTGAAAATGGATATCTGGAAATGTTTCCATAGTGGTGTGATTTTGCTGTCAAAACCAACGTAAGGTGTGGCACTAGGAAAAAGAAAATTAGCACATGTATAAACTTAAAAAACTTGGGAAAAAATCTTTTAAAGAAATAGTTTCAGTGGGGTATTTAACCCATTTGTTAAAGATGAATAATGTCAACAACTTTCAGTTAGTCTGAAAGAAGAGCTAGCTGATATCAGTGAAGATGGAAATTTACTAGCAAAATTTTAGTTAAAAACTTTTGCATAATTGGTGAAAAGAACTGAAAAGGAACAGTATGATTTTAGTAGGCATGGCCAAAGTTCCATTTACAACTACCTACCTTGTGTGATGCTCTTTTGTTTATGAGACATTAAAAATAAGTACTAAATTAGCCCCAACCAGGAGACTCAGTTGGTTGGAGCATCATTCCCCTGTACCAAGAGGCTGCAGGTTTGATCCCCTGTCAGGGCACATATGGGAGGCAACCATTTGATAGTTCTCTCTTACATCAATGTCTGTCTGTCTATCTGTCTGTCTCTCAAATCAATAAACATATCCTTAAGTGAGGTTTGGAAAAAAAAACAACACTAAATTAAATTGGACTTAGAACCAGATCACTGAATCACTGTTACACAGAATTAAATTTTTTAAAAATGTTTTACATTACAAAGAACTCAAAATACTGTCAAGCATAATTTCAATAAAAGCCAAAATATTTTTTTTTGATGGGATACATGATCAAAAAAGTTTGGCCCATACTCTGTACTCAGTCAGCCACTCCAAAATCAGAGATGTGAAACCAGGGTGGAAGTCTACACTGGAGACCGCAGCCACTGGTTACCTGTGGAGTTGGGAGTGTACTAGAGGGAGGTAAGGAAAAATTAGGAATCCTGTCCTATAGAGTGAGCCATGAAGAAACTTCTGGAACTCTGCTAAAGACTGGTTTAGAGATGAAGCATAACTGCTTCAGTAGGCAAGTATACATTTCAGCAGTCAAGTTCCTGGGGAGAAATTACACCTCCTGTTTTTATTCTCCCAGTGTCTCATACTTGGTGTTATATACAGTGGGTGCTCAATAGATGCTGTTAACAAAAGCTAATTATTTTTTGGTGGAAAAAGTATACAATCTCAGCATTGCAACAACAGGATCCACTTCCACTAATGCAACATAAAATTACCATTCTTATCATTGATAATGTGTTCTGTTGACATAATATCTACAGTGGTCAACCACTGGGGAGTGGAAAACTTATTAATTAGTATCGCTGCCTTATAAAAAGCCTCTGTTAAATATAGCACAGTGGAAAACTACGCGACAGTGTTCTGAGCCCCAGAAGACACCCACTTTCAATCTGTTAGAATTATCTGTTTCACACTCCATGTATTAATATTTGGTTTAGTTGCTAAAATCACTAAGATCAAGATACTTAGTGATTTTAGCAACTAAAAATGCCCAGGTGATATAATGGAAACTGTTATATAGAGATTACCTCTCAGATGATCACGAAACACTATTTCCGCTTTTGTGAAATATCCTGAAAAGCAAATCTTTAAGGAAATGGATTAACTACAGGCAATAAAGTATTCACGAACATTTTTACGTATTCCTATAACTCGCCTTCCGTTTCCTTACAGTGCCAGGGCCTCCTGAGGCCTACACTAGTTGTCCGCTGTGGGCCCTCGCCAGCTCCCTCTCAGAAAGCATTAACCAGCAGCAGAATCCTCCACCGGCTCCAGACCACGTGCCCCTCTCACCTGAGCTGCCTCTGCCCTGGGTAACTGAGGATACAGCACATGTAGGTCAAAGACATCCATCTCAGAGATTTACACCTATCCCACACCCCAGGCAGCATTTAGGGCATTTTTGCCCTGCTCCCTTCCACTGCTTTTCCTATTTTTCAATATGGGGCACACAAAAATTTCATGTTTCTTAATGTTCTCCACGCGGTATCCATCCCCTGCAACTGTTCTCATTTTATTTTGCTCCCTGCTTGCTGGTTCATAATGGAGAGGAGCTGGAAAAGAAACAAAGTAAATCCACGCTAGGTTTCGCCTACCAGGACACTGTGTTTTTCCTCAAGCCCAGAGGTCTAACGACAAAGCTCTTGCTCCAATCATTCACTACATTACTTGGGTTGAAGATTATGACACAGACAGATACCGGGTCTGCAGAGTGGTGTGTATGCAATGCACTGCAGTGTAGCCGGTGTGTGAGGAAAGGGATTTGGGCACGTGGAAGAGGATTCTGGCAGGAGATGCCTGGGGTCCCAGCACATGGTAAAAACAAAAAGTTATCTAGGTAGGTGAGTACCCAGGGCATCCGTAAAGTTAATATTAAAACACATTTTTAGTAAAGCACCTAGGAAACCCCCCAAAAACATGATCTTGGGAGAACCCAAGCCTATGATAACAGGTGTCACCTGTCCCCTTTGTTAAGATGAACAGAAAGTTTCTTTCCCACTCCTTTAACACGATTCTATCTGTGGCATTTTTTCTCCCATCATTTACAGGGTATGTGCGAAATACTTTATTCTCTTTAATATCTAAGCACCTACTTTGTGCATAGCACTGTGATGGACACTTCAGGATACAAAGGTGCAAATGGTTACTGAGGCACTTATGAAGACAAATAGTAGAAGGAAGGAACGTGGAAAAGAATGCAAACAAAGCAGAGTTCAATTAAGAAGTATCCCCCAAACGCACATACTGAAGAAATATGCAGATCTTCCTGGGAGCTCTCTGCATGTCCATCCTCATGCTTAAATCTGTGATGCCCAGAAGAGGAAGCTACGTGTGAGCAGTTACCTTGTTCAGTGACGATATTTACTGTACAGGGCCCTAAGCCAAGGGGCAGTGGGAACTAAAACCCCACAGCATGCTGCTGGCCAGGTACGCAGTGCCCAGCACAGGAAAGCCTTCTGCATTTCGCACGAAGGCAGCACACTGCTCAGAAGAGGGCAGGCCTGCAGGAAAGGTGCCAACTGCACCAGCTCACAGATATTTCTGTTCTTTGCCTCCAAATAGCGTTTATGGCACATACTACACAATTTAACAGCTAATAATATACTACTATATGCTGTTCTTGCTTTTTTTACATTTTAAATACCATCCAACTAGACTTTCCCCAAGGTGTAGTAGCATGTCTCTCCCTTGGGCAGTTCAATTCCCTGGGGCTCTCTTAGTTGGTCCCAAATTTCTCTGTTTCAGATGCCTGTTTGGACCATAAGTAGCATAAATAACGAGTGGTTTGGTATCCAGTCACCTTAGGTTAATGGCAGACAATTCCCCTGGGGTGTGTGACAAAAACTTCCCATTGCTCTCCAGAGTTATCTGTTTCATACCTTTGCACTTGACCACATAGAGACATGAAACCATTCTTGAAAAGATAGGTGTATATCCTGGGCATAAAGCTGAGTTTCTCAGCTTTATTTAACTATTAATTTATTTTATTACATTCTTCCGATGCTCATGCTGAAGCAAAACTGGGAATTGAGAGGTTTTTCTGAGAATAAGTCTCATAAAACATAACAGTGGCTTTGAAGCACAAGGAAGCCAGCAAGCTCCATTTCCTCTTTAGGCAGTGAGTCTGGTCAGACACACACCTATTTTTAATCCTGCATCCTACTGCTAAGCAGGCAATTTGCTCAATAAGGCAAACGGCAAATGTTTCCTGTAGCGCGTACAGTTGCCACTCTTGCTTCTGCAGAAAAGGCTCTACATAAGGAGAAGCTGATCCAATAGTTAAAGTATGAAAGACTTGGCTGTTGTAGAAAAAACATTTTCTTCCAACATCTAGGCAAAGACAGTTTCCAAAATTCCTACAGTCTGATAAAATTAAAACCACATGGAAAATGGTGTTGAGGGTTTTTTTAAAAATAGAAAACATTTTAAAATATGTAATAATACATTTAGAACTTAGGTACTGGGTACCAATGAATACTATCATTTTTAAATGGAGTGTCAAAATTCTCTCAGTGTTATAACAAAATAAGTAGTAATAGCTGTACCTAATGACTGAGTGTGACATTACTATGCCTTTGTACCTGCTGAAATAGAGCAGTTTGAGGGTTTTTTGTCTTAGCCTTTTAAACACAAAGCAGGTGAGCTGTGATGGACGGAGCCCAGTAGGAAGTATTCCCACTTCCTCATTCTGCTCCCCCGTAATTTACGACCATTTTGGGGAAACACGGGCCACTGACAGGTAATCGACGGTGCACATTATGAACTGCTGACTAAATGTGGCATGTTGCATTTTGAATCATCTGTTTAATTTGCGATTTTCAGCAGATCTGATTTTATAACTTTTGGCCAACTAAAATTGAGAGTCCATGGCTTGAATGGCTTTTGGCAAATAATTTTTAAATATACTATGACTCCACCTTTTGTTTTTCTTTTTTACAGAACAGTGAGTGAGGAGATCTACATCATCAGCCAAATTTAACGCACCATATTCTCCAACTCTGGTTGGTTTTAGGAAGAATTATAAACCTTACTTTGAGACAAAGCCTGGCCCACATTTGTTTAAAACGACCTGAGGCATCTGACTCCTGGCACACCTGTCTGTAAGACAGGGGCTTCGGTGAAGGAGTCCCCAGGCCGCAGGTACAGGAAAGGCAGTCTCTGAAATGGCCCAAACCCCACCTCCAGTCTGTCTTTTCTTAAACTTGACTAGGGCGATGGGAATAAGGAAGGTCTACTTTCATGTCCTTGAATTAATTTGAGTTTCAGGAATAGTACATAGGCAAGTTCTGTCATGATAGTGGTTACTTAAGTTTTTAACGTCAGATTAGCAAAACAACACATTACTGGGTGATATGGTTCTTTTTTCAGTTGTTAAACTTCACCAAAAGCAACAATTTGTTTATACACTCTTCAGACTAATAGCAACTAGTGAGAAGAGGGAACCTAATATTAATACTTTAAATCTAATTAATGATTTAGAGAACTGGGATAAGAATATAACTTTTATATTACCCATCGACAGTTCTTAGAATAATAAAAACAAAACTACAAGATGTTAAATTCAGTCAACTTGAGAAATGAACACGTAGTAAATCCTGTATATATTAAGCCTACAACTAAAATTAAATCATGAAATTTATGTTTACAGACTACACTGTGAATATTATTCATTTTGATGATGTAAAAAATATCGCTCTAACCATCGCATACTGAAAGGTGGCTGAAGGAGGGGCAGGTCACAAATGGGGTCTGATCTCCTATCTTCAACAGCAGTAAGAAAACAGATGAGGCCTATGTTAAATGTACAGTTTTTAAAACCCTAATGATTTCAAAATTATGATATTGTTTTATAATCTTCCACTTTCAGTTGTAGGAGGAACTACTAGCAACTATCCTTTGTGAAGAAATTTAGCAACTTTTTTTTTCAGTATCTCCTTAATTTCTTTCTACAACTTCTTAGTTCAAATACAATTAAGTTAAATAATTATATATAATATTTATATAGAAAGACATGGTAAGTTAATAAGTTTTTCTTTCTATGTATTTGGACTGATGTTCACCAAATGCTGGTAACAGTTGTTTCTTAGGGATTCTGAGTAAATGTCTTCATAATGACTGACTTTTAAAAAAGTGTGTAATTTAAAAAAAAAAAAAGATTAGTCTATAAAAAGTATCAAAATGACTTCTAAATGTATTAATTGACATGAAAAGATGCTAAAAAACACAATTGCAACTAAAAGGTAGATTGCAACATAATAAAACACCATTTTTATTTTAAATATCTACATGCATAAATAAACTCCCAAAAGAAATATGGCAAAATATTAAGGGTGATTACATCCAGTGCAATACAAAGTGGTTTTAATTTTTAAATTGATCTTTAGCAGCATTTTCTGATTTGTCTATACAGAACAGCATTACTCATGCAATTCGATATAACTAAACATATACATTCAAAATAGAATGCTAATAATTTTTACTGGGGTGTAGCTAAGCTTTTTAATGGAAATTCTGAAAAGAAGATGATTTCTAGAGACGACTTTTTGACTCAAATGAAAAAAAAATCCTATTGTGAAAGAAAGCTTTGATTTCTGAGAGCTGCCTCTGCAAGAGATGTGCGGGCTGAACCAAATGGCACCCTCTTTACAACGACCACCTTTGGGGTCCACACTGGCTGAGCTGGAGACTGCCCTTCTTCCTTTGTGGCTCCAGAACTTCATGCCTGGCTCTCTCCTCCTCCAGGCCCCCTCTGGTGAACAGGACTACGTTACAGCGGGTGAGTAACCCACGTGCTTCCAGAACCACGTGTTAACCCAACCTGGAAGTCAGACTTCATTATCAAGAAACCCCATCAAGAGTCTCAATTTTTACAGTAACATGGGATGGCCATTCAAACGTTGCTTTATTTCAGACAATCCTTCATTAGTTTATTTGGCATTAAGATAACTAAAGGATTTAGAGATAATTTCTGAATGGACTGAAATCTGTCCCCCCACGGCAACATTATCCAGGAACGAAGAATTTATAAGCTACCGAAGTTCTGGCTGAGCATGCTGGAGAAAGAAGGGCTGGAATTTGACACGTTCAAATGATAGCCTTCATACACAAACCAAACTCTGCTTAGGACTACTCATTTATTTGATTTTAAATACAGGTTTCCCCCAACAGATCGCATTTCACATTCTAGCATGTGCTGCCACGGAGTAGCTGAAACCATCCTGGGACTGCCAGGGACAGCGAGGGACTCGTGCTTCTGCCTGGCCCGAAACCTCTCTTGTGCCTCAGCCTAAACGAAGCTCAGTCTAAATGACTGACAAGAACCAGAAGGGCAGGGAGGTACGGCTTCAACGCTGAGAGTGGGCTCCACTCTACTCAGAGAAAACATCTGATTAGATCTGGAGGCAGCAACATTTTTTTATTTAAAAATAAATACCTTACCCTGTGTCGTGGGTTACAAAACCTGAATGTTCCTCTCGCCTTTCTGGTAAGACTAAGAAAGCTGAAAAAATACACAAGAACTATGTATTTAATTAGAACATGAACCAAAAGATGCCTTCCCCAATACATTAGCATTCCTATGCCCGGTTTATGACAGAAAGCTTTGTTTTTTACACGGCTGAGATTTCCGAGAGGGCCAAGTTCAGCTTTTGTCTGTCTTGTTTTCACCAGTAACTGAAGAGTATATAGCCCTTCCGAATGACTCAGTGATTCATCCTGAATTCATTTTTCCTGTCTGGGAACCTGGACATTTTTCTCTGCAAATACCCAAGAAGCACATGTTTCATTTTTTAAAAGAAAATGTTACATTTCCTCCTCTGCCCTTTCGGATGCATACTTCACTCAGTAAATGGCTGATTGAATAATGATTTAAAAAAAAATACATAGTCTGATGATATGAAAGAATTCATGTAGTTCTAAATAGAACATTTCCTCCTTTTTAAAAAGCATGAATGGATTAGCATGTAGTTAGGTGCAAGTTATTACCTCTGTTCCCATTCTTGGTTGGACTCGGTGTTTGGTGCAGATGTGTGCATTTCATTATGTTTTATAACTTATGTGTTATGTAAGTCTTATGTGTGAATCAAATATTTTAAAAGAAAAAAGTGGATGGGTGAATGGGTGAAAGTGGATGGGATCAGCCTTCATTATTAATGTTAGGTCTAGGTCGTGTCCATGTGCCAGTCTCAGGGGACAGGGCAGGCACATAACTGGCTCATGAGCCTCAAGTTGGCAGGGCAGTTCCTTAATCTTTGAGCCCAAGCTCACAATTCATACTCTTCCTTCCTCTTCAGGGACAGCAGTGGAGGGAGGGGGCAGAAGGTGGCAGGCGCGAAGGGCGGGTCAGACATGGCTGTTTCCCAGCACTGTGAAAGCACAGCCACCGTGCTCGGGTGGGAGATACGAGTGGAAATAGTGCCACTGCTTCTGCAGTGGCTGTCCCATCCTGTTACACGTGCACCCCCAGACCTCATGCCTCGTTCATTCATATTTTTAAAAACTTAGGTCCAACTGACATGGACTGAAGCACACGCGCACACACACACACGAAGAATTTTCAATAGTATTTTCTGTCCTCTATGGGAGTTTATGCTGAACTATAAAAGAAAAAAAATCTCTGTATACATAACACACATATTAGTGAAACTTTCTCAACTGCTTTGTGGTGAGAGACTGGCATTGAAAATAGACACTGGAAACATTTAAGTAAAAAATCATCCAGCATCTCCCAGTGCAGTCAAATTCTGCACTGTTTCCTACAAGGGCAAATGGAAGGAAAAAAGCCCAAAGCTTTCACCATGTATTTAAAACAGCACGGCCGCAGACCAACTACTGGCAATGCGACGATCATCATCCTGCAATTTTCACAATAAACTGGGTAAAATCACTGCAATCTGCTATAAATGTTCTTTTCAGGTATATTTCTCAGAGTAGGCATTATATTGTATTCTAGTATTCCTTTTCCCTCCTTGCCTCTGAGTTGCATTCTAGAACTTTTATTTAAAAGGAGTCTACAACAATCATTATTTATTACTTGCTTTAGATTTATCAAGTGTCATATCAATTATTAAGTAAGTGTACACATAAATAAAATTAAGTGGAACAAACCATATGTAAATTATGCCAACTTTTTAAAAGACAGTTTGCTATTGGTCAAAGTCCTCTGACATCGCCTTCGCTGCATGAAAACTATGACTGGCACCTTCTGTAACGGCGAGATCTTATTTTTAAAAAGCAAGAAGAAATTGAGTCAGAGATAAGTTCTTAGCAGGGATGTACAGTGGTTTCCTGGTGAGGAAAAGAATTATATTCTCTGTTTTAAAATTGGGCGTGCCCTCTGTTGCCCCAAACCATGGCTTTGGTTATGTTATTCTGGAAGCTCTGCATAACATATGCAAAATCATGAAAAATGAGAATATTTGTATCGCTTAGAAATCACTTAAGGACAATATGACCCTGGAGTTTCATTTTCAATCAATCAAATCCCCTCGGGGGAGTTCTACACCACAACGACGACACTAAGTTGAACTCCCCGATATCTCCCCCAGCCCCGACACACGCGGATGTCGTTACAATTCAACACGGGAGCGGCAACCTCCCCCAGTCCGACCCTGGCTGTCCTCAGGCCTGCCCGGGACCGAAGCAGCTCCTCATGTGAACGGAACGGAGCCACAGCCCAACTCCAGTGCTCTGATTGTGGTGAGAGCTGGATTAAAACCATCAAGAGAATTTCCTTTTCTGGCCTGATCAATCCTGAGGGGACTGTGTGAGCAGAAGGGCACTTGAAAAACAATATTCCTCCAGTAACAAAACAGATCCGGTTTTCATCAAAACCAGTTTAGACGTGCTATTGGGTGGAATTTAGGAAGAAACCCTACTGATATTTGGTGACAGAAAACAACTTGTTTTGGAGAAAAGAGATTTTCCTTAATGCTGATTTCTAGTCACTGTGTTTTGGAGATGTTTTGTTGAAGACTGCCCAGAGAGACAGGAAAGTTGAAAGATACGTGTCATCATGCTTTTAGCATGCTTTCCAAGGTGGGAAATGCTGGAACACGGGGACATTCGCCTGGGTCTCCACATGCTGCTGACTCCTGGGCCTTGGGATTCTCTCAGTCTTGGCAGGACAGCCCCTCGGTTGCCTCCGAGACTTCCAGGCATATGGCCCAAGCAAGCTGAGCTGGCTTTGGGGCTCCTGGGATACTCTGATGAATATATACATCTTTTGCAAGGCTCCTAGATTTCTCTAAATGAATAAAAAATGAATAATAAAAATGAATAAAATCTCAAAAAAATAAATAAACTTAAGATGGAATCATGAAACTCCCTTACAATCTACCTGGCATAAAAAAGATGTAGGTTAAACTGGCAAATACAGGAAACATTAGAAAATCTATCAAGTTCCTTTGTGGACATTATTTTAAAAAGCAGTTTCGTCTGATCAGGGTTATGTCCTCACATGAACCCCCAAAATTACTGAAGGAAGATAATCTGCAGTTCAGCACATAATTGCAAGGATAAATCCACCCCTGCATCAACCCTTCCTGCCCAACCTCACAGATGACCTCCTCATCCAGACACACAGAAAGAAGCAAAGATGCTAACTTTTACAAGGTATAACTCATACGGGATGGATGAAAAGTGAGGGGTATGAGAATTCACCTCACTGGAAGGAAGCAGTATCTTGGAAGGTGTAGCACTGGGAAACCCAAGAGCAGAAGGGCCTAGACTGGTGTAGAGAAGAAGGTCCTACAATAATGTCATTGTCAAGAAAAGGAAGAGCCATTTGCCTGGAGTGGGATCTACATTACAGCAGATCAAAGAGAAATGTGGCTCAGTGACACTGTAGACTGGCAGAGGAGGGAAAGGAGGCGGGTGCTCCAGCTGAGCACAACATCGGGTGTGTATTACTCCTTGGGGAAGGAGGCCCCTGTCACAACGTGCTCCAGGACCTAGGGAAGGTCACAAACCAGTAGCCCAGCAAAACACAGCTCAGAAGCATGGTTTTGGCTATATTCCGTTGATATGCAAAATATTATTTTAAAATACTGAACTAGCTTCCAGTATTAAAAATGGGAAAAATTCACCTAAAAGTCCTAATTTCTGCCTTCTCTTGAAACAGCAGGAGATGCCTGGCAAGTCAGGACCTGCAATTCCACAGGTGAGAGCTGCCTGAAGCCAGGGTGCAGCTGTCTGCTCCCGAGGGTCACACGCCCTCAGTCTGGAGGCTGGTGATCCAGGAGAAAGACCTCTTCAAAGAATGAGGCAGACAGAGAACCAGTTAGAGGGTAAGTCATCTAGCGAGCAGAGAGATTATTGGACTATTTATCATCTTATTTTCTCCTTTATATGAGAAAATGCAGCAGAGTAAAACACGTACCCCTCTTCTAACTTAAATACCGTGAACAAGACTCACTCCTTGGTTAATCCTCCTGCGGACAGCGGCATCCTTAAAGCCTACCTGGTATAACAACATTTTTATGATGCTTTAGAGTTAGCACAGCACGTTCACACACATTTCCTTTCATGGACCCCTCAACCCCAATTTTGCTTGCTATACTAGGCAAATGGTCTTCTCACATGCTCTAGATGAGGAAATGGAGGCTCAGGAACTTCAGCAGAATTTGAACCGGTCTTTTGCCACTACAACCCACAGACTCACCACTCCTCAGCAATGACCTAACCTGTACCTCAAGGAACACGGGATCACTTCAACCTGCCTGGAGCCGTGGCCGCTCAGATACCATGCCAGCTAGTGCTTTAGGAGATTTTTCCCTTACTAGGATAATCTCTCCCTAAGCAAATCCATCCCCTAAAACTCAGACTGCCAGGAGTCTGCTCAGCCTGCAAGGCAGTGGTCAGTATGTCCAGAACCATCCCTTATTTGTTCACGAAAAGTCCTGCAAATATTTTGGCAAATAAATTCAGAGAGCCGGAAACGCTAATTATTAGGCAGAGACAAACCCACAGTAATAACATAAACAACAAAGTGCCTTTTCAGCGCTGCTATTCAATGTGCCTTCCTGTTGCCAGTGCCACGAAAAACACGCCGGGAGTGGCCTGGAGGAGATGGAAGGGGAGATGGAAGGGGAAATGACTCCTTCAGAGACCACGTCCTGTGGGCAGGCTGTGGCCTTACCATTTGCTACAGCAGATATCAGAAAGGAAGGGTGGGCAGTGTAACTTGTAAGGAGAGAAAAATGGCTTAAAATACGGGGTTCCTAAGGAACACGGGTGAGGTGGGGCACTTCCAATTCTGTAATGGATGAACTTTTTTGTTTTCAGGTTGGGAGTGAAGGGAGTAGGAGATAAAGGTTCTGCTCCATTGGTTGCAAAGCACATGAACTGGTCTTCTGTCAAGACAGGCCTGTCTAGGTCCTCCGCACCCGGTGTACGTATTGCGCCTCGTGCAGAGGTGAGGGCAGTGGGGTCAATCTGGGGCCTGGAACCCTGCCAGCATTCTGCTCACCACGCTGTGTGCCTTGCTCAGCCAGGAAAATGCCCCTTTTTGTAATTGGATGCCCTTTTCCATTGGCACAAAGGTATTCCCTGTGCTGGCTGCAGCCCTGAGCCTGGGTAAAGGTCTGCCCATTTTAGCTTCTGGCCCTTTGAGTCCATGTCATTTTGTGTGTCAGGCAACACAGTCATGTTGGAAATCCTGGATTTAGTACCAGCCATGTGTAGCCTCTTGCAAATCAGATGATTTTCTGCTTTATTTTCTCCAGCTAAAGCAATGAAAATGGCGCCACCCCCCGCCCCTGTTCCCTTAAGGTCATTGTGAAGCCACTGACGAAACTTCAACCACATGTCTAGAAACATCTTCCACAGCACCTTCCTGTATACTAACATCACCGTCTTCTTCCCCATTTAAGTTCAAAGTCAGTAAAAGAATAAAGATTATAAGTTCAATGACGTGTTAAGTGGCAAAGGGACACAGGCCCACTTTAAACAGGGCAACTTCCATTTCCCAAGCAAATCATCCACTTCCAAGTACCTGAGATCCAACCACTCTCACAAGCCCACAAGCCGTTTCACTAGAACACCCTCACCAAGCAACTCCATTGCTGGCACCTCTGAGGCAGCAAATCAAAACTCAAACCCCAAGCTGGCTTGTCTCCACCGACTGCTGGGATGCAGACTCCTGGCCAACTGCAGAAGAGCTGGCAGATCCACACCTCTTCCAGAGCTGGCTTGGCCAGGGCAGACACGGGAACAACCGGTCTCATCGCCATCTGAGATGACAATTAATTAGTGTGGTGGGAACAAGGAGCAGTCTCTCCGGGGAGCCCAGCCGTTGCCCTTCTGAGGGCTGCGGCACTGGCCTCTCATCAGAGCCAACGTCTGTATTACCAGGTGCACTGGGGACAGCTTCTGACCTCCCTTAAGGCAATCTATAGGGGAACAAGGGACGCAAAACCTTCTGAGGACTTCACTGTTGAGGGGAAAAAAGGAAAGAACACCAGTAACATTAAAAATCCAACTCAAAACCAGAGACAAATGCTCACCAGCAAAAAAACAATGGTGTGTTAAGAGAACACTATTCTAGACGTAACAATAAAGGAAAAAGGAGAAATGTTTCGATGAGAAGTGCCTCAGAGCGTGGCATGCAGAAAAATGTGTGGTGACAGGAATCCAGCCCCATTGAGGAAAATTCGAGCTCGGTGACAGCATCCTCAGCAGGCTTTATTCGGCACTTGCACCAAGTACATTGCTCAACATGCTGTGAGAACGCATGAGTCACAGGATAGCACCCCCCAGCTCGAGCCGACAGTGAAGGGCATCACTTATTTAACCGCAGACGAGGACGATGGATGACTCCCAAGGGCTCTCCAGAAAGGAACACAACATCTCCTCACAGAGATGGGTGAATTAACCCACGACTCCCAAAACAAGCATCCAAAAACTAGTTTTAAAGAAACAGAATTGACAAGGGAAGTCACTGTCATCACAGTCAGATCCACCGCCACCTGAAGCTCTGGGACCCTCTGCCTCCCCACCCGCTCCCAGCCCCCAGGGCCAACCAGCACCACACTTTCGAACAAGGAGTAGACGAGACATCTGACTTATCCGAGAGCAGCACCCGACCAAAATCCCAGTGACAACGGAATGATACAAGGGTGAGAAGCAGCTTTCTATCCTGGATAAAACCAAGTCTCTTGTACCTGTTCATGTCAACTTCAGTGAACTCATCAAGATAATTAGAAGGCACTTACAGCTCAACGCTAATGAAGCTTCTTCCTGTTAGTGAATGGGCACAGCACTGTGAGTGTGTGAAGTGAGGAGGGTGAGGATGGATTCCTGTATGTAGGTATATATGCCTCTCAGGAAACATTTAGAATGAAATGGTCAGTGTAAGACTAGAAAAATGCACCTGTTCTAGAATTTTTAAAACTCTTACCAGTGGGAAAAAAAGGGATGTTACCAACTACGACTGATCAGTTCATGTAATCACAAATCATTAAAACAGTAGTATCCTGCCTAGAAGTTTTAGAAAGTTGTTTTTTGTACTTTAAGCAGAAAAACTGAGCTCCAAATGAGCACACTCAGCTTTGGAAAATTACTCAATATATTAATTAAGGTGGGCTGTCTTTTTTTCAAACTTAAAAGCTTAAAAATAAAATACACTGTATCCTAAGTTACCAATAAAATTTTTTTAATTGAATTATTTAGAAAAAAAGGAATACTTTTTAACTAGAGAGTTTATATGCTCCAGAGTACCTCTATTCCTAAGCTATAGACAAAGCGGGATATTGGAGTAAGGTCAGGAGTTCAATTAGTAGCTATACGAGTCTAAAAATAAAACCTTGACTTAACTCTGACCCCCAGGATAGATACCTTACCTGCCAGCGCTTTGTCTCCTCTCTCAGCAAACTGATTTAAAATGGTCAACCATACGGGCTTTTCAACCTGTCTCTTGTCCCTGGGCTCCTAGCTGCTGTAACGTACCTTCCCCCTCTCCTGCCCCATCACCCCTGTGCTGGTCAACATGATCAAATCCAAGGGGCTCTTTTCAGGTCTTCCCTCACTTGTCTTCCATTCAGTATTCGCTAATACCGATCACTCTGTCTGAAAGTATGTTCTTTGGTGATCTTCTGGTACTACATTCTCCTTTTACCATAACACCAGTCACCTTACCTTTCTGATTTGGCTTTTCACCTGAGTCCCAGGTCGGTACTTCCAAATGTCTGCTAGGCCCCTCCACCTGATGTCCGCAGGCACCTTCTGTTCCAACATGTCCCAAACACACTCCTTGTCTGCTCTCCCCAACTCTCCCCCTGCAAGCTGGTCTTCCTCTTCTTTATCTGTCAGGGTTAACGGTCCCCGTATTCACCTGGTCACCTCAGGCAGAAACTGCACAATGCTGGCTCCTCCCCATCTCCTGAATCCCACTACCTCCAAATCACCAAGCATTATACACGCTCCTTCTCACCCACCTCTCACAGTGTCTGCCTCCTCTCCATCTCTACTTGTGCTGCCTTGGGTCTGGATCTCACTCTCTCCTACTTGGACCACAGCAAGAGCTTCTGAACTCATCTTTCTGCATTCACGGAGCTCTCTTTGAAATCCGTTCTCCATACTTCTATCAAATGATTCTTCCTGAATGCAAACCCAATCACATCACGCACCTACCTGGTCTCCTCACCTTACACTCTGCACCTTTAATCTTAGCCAACTGGACCTCCTTTCAGTTCCCCAAGCCTGGCAAGTCCATTCATACCGCCATGCTAACTCTCTTGAGGTTCTCTTTGCCTTACGTGCCTTTCTGTCCATCCTTAAAAACTGCTTCCTGTACTTCATGACACAACGCAAACGCCTCCTTTTCTCTGACGGCTTCCTGACCCTCCTTGTGCCCATCCCCAGGCAGGCACTCCCATCTCTTCACCTGCAGCACATGGGCACCTCCATGGCCCTGTCGGGCTCACACGGGCTCTGGGGGTGTCCTGGGGACAGAGTCTACCACTTGTCTTCTCTCCGCTCCACAGCTCCTAAATAAAGCGCCAGCACCTAGTAGGCACTAATACATTTTTCCTAGGAAAAAAACAGAAGGTGTCACTCTTTCCGAGACCTTCACCGGTGTGTGTAATTTCCTAGACCTTCTTCCCGTGCAAACCTGTGTTTGTTAATATACACAGATACTTATTTCACCCAACAGGGCCGCTTCTACTGTAGGGAAAGAGCAACAAAGCTGTATGACTTACCTACAAGCTGAAAAGCAAAGATTCAGAGACCCAGGCTTTCAGATCGAAGACCCCTTTTTTCCCCTCTATGATAAAAAAAAAGTTTCTGTAATAACCTCCCTCAAAAGAGGATGCCTATTGTGTAAGATATGCCTCCTCCTCCGCCACAAAATTTTAAATGTTCAATGGCAAGTCTTCTGATGTGTATCATTAGCTGGGAATTCTGGGTATTTTTGTGTGGGGAGCCAAGATCTGTGGTTCTCTACAAAGTACATAGGACTGATGCTCTACGGTCATTCATGCCTATATTATATATACAGAGGTCTCGGACAGGGACGCCAATTCAGTACAGCAGGTAAATGACACCAAGCCAATCTTAATATCATTGTTCCAAGTGTTCTGCTTTTTGTTTTGATCTCCATGCTTTCACATGTACAAGTGTTGCCAATGTTTCCAACTACCTCTGCTTCAGTAACTATGCCTCTGCCTGAGCCCCCTGTCAATCTCCAACTTGGTAGCTCCCTCCCCGTCCCCTCTACCCTGGAGGTTATTACAAACACCGGTGGCAGCAGGTAGTGGGAACCTTGCTCTACCTACTTTAATTGTTGCTGCCCTACTTCCACTTGCTACAAAGACCCCCCATTCTCCACTGTCATTTTCCAGCCTCATGCAATGTTCACCCCCACACCAACTGAGCTGGCATCTCCCCTCCAACATATTGTTTCAGTGGAAGGTTATTTTTTTTGGCTTAAGAGGCTTTCTCTTCCAGCTCTGGGTGAAAAATCAGCAGAGATTCCTGTTCTTATCAACTGAGTGTTTAAGTCAACAGAGTAGGTGCCAGAGTCAACAGGATATGGAAAACGAGATTTTGCTGAAGATTATTTGTCTTGGGCTCTACTGCCCTGGCGACACAGAATCAGGAGTTCACACTCTGTGAAGAGCAGAAAGGGGCACGAGCCAGAACTTCACCAAGGAGGCGTGTTGCTTTGCCCACGCCAAAGTGGCCAGGTAAGGTCCATGATGTTGTGTAACTGGACAGGGCTTCCTCCTCTCGCTGGCAGAATGCTCATGTCTGTAAACCCAGAGAAGGAAACACTCCATTCCGCCCAGCCCTCATTTCAACAGACTCCCAGTGTCCTCTGTGCCACCTGACAACTTTACCCACTGAGGACAGTGCCCCCTTTGCCTGGACTCCGAGCTCAGAGCACAAGTGCTTTGGCAGAGAGATGAGGAACGGGAATGGAGAGGAACTGTGCGAACTGTGCAGGGGTAGAATAACCACAGCCGCCGAGGTTTCCCAACCCTTTCTGCCCCGCCAAGCCCCGGGCGCCTCATGCCCACTGGACAGGGGGTGCCGCTCCTGGCTCTCACACTCTCTGCCACCAGCAAGATTTAAGGGATTGGCTCTTCCAGCCCTTCACTGCTGTGTGAATTTACACCCTCCTTCCAGATGCACATATATCATCTCCAGAAAGCATCCCTGCCAACTCTGGGGCTACGGGAAGACTACTAGCGCGGTGCTCTTTCGCCTGTTCTTCTTTGTCCTTCAAGGCAGAGCACCTTTTGCAGGCTGCTCAGGGGTCTCAATATCTAATAAGGAAACCTCACAATTTTATAGCTGAATGATATGTCTGGCCTGGAATTTACCATGATATTTTCCAGAAGGAGCTGAAAGAACTTGGCATAACCCCTCACTAGGACTTTGATGGCAATTTCATCTTCATTTTACCAGTAGGGAAACGGAGACAAAATAAAATTGAAGAATTTACATGCTGGCAGTGAGTGATGAGACTCTCAAAATTGTGGCTCTTTTAGTGTACATTTTCAAGCCTGTACGCGTGGAGGAAAGACTTTCCAGCAGGCCATATATTTTCCCACTTCTCTTCCTGTAAAAATTGATGGTATTTTAGAAAAGGACAAGAAGGAGACAAAACTGGGTAAGAGTTGTTATCAACCAAACTATGCCAATAGAAAGAAAATTTTAGAAGAGAATATTATATGCCATTTCCCTACTTTGATGGTCTCTCCACCCAAAAAACGGAATTTGTCAGTAGCTGTCAGGAGTCAGGTCTGAGCTGACATAACACTACTGCATGGTTCTGAGCATATTTTAAATTTTTAGTTCCTCATCGGAAAATGAAGGCAAGGGAGGTTATCCCCAAGGGATGCGATGGGGACCACCTGAAATGATGCGTATAAACAGTATTAACAGGGCCTGGCATGAGGCAGATGGTTGTGAAGTAGGTTAGTTGCTATTGCTATGCATACTACGAGAGGAATTGCAAGCAAATCCTCACTTCAGTAATTGCGAACATAATATTTTATTTTCAAAACCATTCATCATGAAAGCAAACCATAAAAGCCATTCTCTTGACCAAGAACTTGACCGTCTTTCTGACAACACAGTAGAGTCGCAATAATTCTAGATTTTCCATCAAGCCCTGAGAAATCCTGATCAATGGTAGTTTGACCATGAACCTATGACACGCACCACCGTAAGTCATGGAGATAGACATGCTGGATATAATACAGAACAGTGCACCACGGCTACTCCTGAGTGCCCTATTATTCCATTAAATTTCAATTTAGGATCTCTGTCAAATTATGACAAAAAACTAAGGCACTATTTCATTAGAAAAAAGCAATTACCTTATATCCACCCTGTCCCATTTCTAAGAATCTTTTCCACTATTACATAAACCACCTAAATGAATTTTGGAGCGCCTCCAGGCAAGAGGACAGAGCTTGCAGAGATCTGCTGATATGATAATGACAGGTCACTGCTATAAGGCAAACAATGAGTTAGCGGTTCAAACTGTTTTGGGCAGAATCTCTTCCTGATTTTTATCCTGAAGTCCAACTATAAAGGCACTATTGCATATGAGTCACATGTCTCACTTACATCCTGTATATATTTTTAACCAACTTATACATACACATAACTACATAGTATAGGACAGTGTTGAGTTAGCTTCTGGAAAAGGACTCAGTTTTGTTTGTATTATATTACTTTTAGCTGAGATGAATGCATTTAAGACTGTTATAAAATGCAATGGCTAAAGAGAAATGAGAATTTCTCTTGAAATTCTCTTGGAATTCTCATGAGAAATAAGAATTGATCAATTTCATGGTTAGACCAAATTCAACTCATAGCCTATGCTTATTTCTTAGAGATTTCTGATCACATCAACTTTACCATCAAAATTCTGAAAATACTTGCTATGAAAATTAACAGGAAATATTCAGAAGAAATGAGAGCAGGAGGACCCTTCATGTGGCCGAACTAAACACAGGTGAAGTGTCAGTGATATGCAGGCTTGGGAGTTACCTGTGCACTTGCTGCTCCAGATGTGGTGTGCCCATGCTTACTCTCTCTTTTAAAATGGCCCCTAAAGCCAGAAACAAACCAGCAAGCCATGAAAATGCCTGTTTTCTCTGCCCTGGACTACTCTACTCACTCATGAACAAACATCTGAATGCCTTTTAAAGAGATGAGGCCAAGGCAGGCATTTTTCCCTCTCTCTCTAGACTAAGCCAGTGCGTCATACAATGCGAACTCTGTTGGAACCGTGCACCTAATGCAATCTATAAGCACAAAGGTGCAGATAGTATAATTCATAGGTGGGTATGGCATGCAAGATAATGGTATCAATTTTGCTTTTCCATTAAGAGAGTATAATTTCTACATGCAGGACTTGTTCACCTAGAAGCTCAATGTGTTGAAATAGAAAAGTTTTAGTTTACTTGAAAAAGAAAACTCTATATATTCAAAGAACAAATAACCAGTCTTTCTGGAAAATGGACACTTCAAAAATAGGAAAAAAGAGTATTTGACAAAGCTCTGCAAACAGTTCACTAGTTATTGCCTTTTTTCCCAGAAATGACTTCAATGACATAATATGAAAGTACCATTGTGCCTTTGTCCCAGCCCAAAAGAATTTACAGACTTATACCTAAGAGTGGTCAGCTGGCATCTTAGTGAAAAAAGCTCTCTGAAAATACAAACGGAAATACAGAAGGGAAACAACAGATACAAAAATTAATGTAATGAGAGGACAAGCGGGAAAAATTAGGACCGACAAAGCAAGAGTAATTACAGAGGATACAAATAAATTAAAAGAGGCACAGAGAACCTTGTTAAAGATTAACAAACAGGTTTTTTGCTTTTGCAAAAAGTCCACTTTCATAAAAAATAAAACTTTATAAAAGCAAATTAAAGTCTCATGGCTTCTTGGCTAGAGATGTGAGCTATGGTTTAATTACAACCCCAAAGAATGGTTTTCTAGGCTTCTATTTTGGTGATGCTTGGTATACGTATAAAATAAGCTTATTATCTCACCATTTCTTTTCCTCTTTACTGGCTGAATTGAGTTCTATTTTGTATGAAAACATAGAAGATGTCTATCACTGGAATAAAAATCACATAATTACATATGCAGAGACAAATATGATTATCTGTAGCCAGAAAACAAATGCCACCACTGGTAATGTTAATTTACTAAAACATTTAAGGGCAAAGCTACTGACTTTTCATTTTCTAGTGGAAGTCACCTCCACTACCTACCAATAAAAAATACAATAGAATGAACCCTAAAGAGAAGCCTTTCCCACTTGCTATAAATGTCATGACTGCGTGGACAACAGTGTGGTGATTGCCTGGTGGAAGGGGTGGAAGGGACTAAGAGCTAGTTTAAAAAATTTCAATAAAAAAATTTTTTTAAATAAGATAAAAATGTCATGAATGGCTACGAGAAGTAAATACCTGGTAAATCAATCAGAAGCATCTGTTGATATTTTGATTGCATTAAACACAGAAAAGCATTTACTTCGGTTCTTATAGTTAATGCGTACTTTTGTTAAAATATACATACAATAAACCTTCCAGTCTAAGGAATGAGAAAATAACAAACGCTACAGCTGAATTCCTGGCACAGGGCTTGGCTCATGGGCCCTGTTTACCAAATATTTGTTGAATGAATAAATAATCTAAATACCATTAAGATATGCTTTATATTTTGGCACGGGAAGTGCCTGCTTTTCGGTGGCAGGCATTCCTGGCCTACACAAGTATTTCTGTTCTCTGACTAATGTGGGCAGAGGCTATGATTTAAGAATATGGTTTACCCTATAGTAAACCTCCAACTCTGGAGGAAACGAACAGGTGTCTAGTTCTTAGTCTTGTGAATGCAGATGCACCTTCTCCCTAAGAAGGCCAAGTGCAATAAACCAGAGCAGAGAAGACAACCATTTTATATTTGAGAGATTGATGTGTTACAATATAGAAAGAACCGGGGGATATATATAACTACTAACACGTAATTAAGTAGATTAGCTCAATCTTTTAACACACTGAAAACCTGGGTATTTTTCTGGAGTAAGTGAATAATATCACTGTTTCATACACAAATATTTTATATTTGACAGCATGTAAGATCTAAGTGATTGTTTTCTGATGGAGAATCCCTTGAAATGGCTGAACCTTACCCCAAACTTCCACTTATATGGTATCCTAGAATCACTACAGAAACACAAATTAAACTCTCAACATGATTATGGCAAAAAGGAAAGGACAAAAAAAGACTAAAAAAATTGAGGAGAGTTCCTTATATAAATATAAACTTTAAATTAGTTTTATGATATATACTGTGAACACTTTATAAATGGGTCTGCTCAGCAGGCAATTAAAATTATTTCTGGAATAATCAGGCTGTGTGTCAATTAAGCCTTTGTGACTATTTCATTATTTTACCTTGAAAACCATAAACATGAAATATGTAAGAGATTTAAACATAACTTACCACCAGTTCTTTTAAATATTTGTTTAACTGAAAGAGACTTTCGTGAAGAGGGTGGAAATAATCTGTGGCATCGCAGTGTTGGTACGACCTCGACCCACACCCATTCCAAGTTCCCTCCGTCACTAAAGCCTTCCCCTCCACCATCATGGAAAACCAAGAGCTGACCTTCTTGGTAGTATGACCACCACCACCTCTAAAACCACAGAAAGCTGAAGAGTTAAGCAAGGCACACTAGACAAAGCAAAAGAGCAAAATTCAGACCCATCGGATACAAAACCCAAACTCAAAAGTGGAATTGACCGGACATTAGCTCTTGCTACCTCAGTCCCTTTCCTTTAGCAAGCATGTAATTCTCTGTTGTGAAATTCAAGCACTTTCAATAGTCATCTTGAACTTGACCCACATCTCTCAGCTTTGTGAGATTAGTGGTGTACAGTTCCCTGAAATACCATATTTAACAATATCACACTTCCTATCTAGATCTCTGTGTAACCGACAGGGATCCAGGTCCTCTGTAGTTAGCACACACACTGTATTCCAATTCAGAGGAGGGGTGAAGAGGGCGATCTACCTAAATTCCTGCCCGGAATGTTAATGCTTACTAATAATGAAAGAACTTTACACTGTTTTTAAAAGACGATTTTATTCTCTGCTCTTTAACTTAATGAAAAAACAATTTATAGATAAAGCATGTGGAGAAGGCTAAATAAAGGCTTTTTGTGTGTGTGTTTTGAGTTTAGGTTGCATGTTTCACATAGCATTAGGCTTCTTTTTATTTCGTTACAAACTCCCCCAAAAGCCTTTTTAAACAGAGCTGTCGGCTCTGTCTGTTCCAGTCTCTGATTTACAAAGAGCCCATGGATAAGAGCAAGAACCAAGCTGGAGAAAGTTGTAGCATTTCCATTACAATCCTGCTTTTGAATCTATCCTTCCTGCTTTCCAAAGCGGGGCTCTCTGACCCCAATTCTGGCAGGTGGCAGGTGAGGGGGCATGGAAATCTGGTGGGGTGGGGGCAAGGGTACGGCTCTCAGCTCATGGGATTTCGTCCCCAGACCTGACAGTAGTGTGGATTCTATGCTTCCTCCTCCAGCACTGAGACTCTCATTCCAGAGACATGTAACCAGGGCCAAGTAGCCTGGGAAAGCTTTTCAACACAATATATACATAGCCCGTCCCGCCTGAAGACCATTGCTCTAAATCCATAGTAATGAGTGAATCAAAGAAGGTAGGCTGTTCTGCTAAAATCAGTTCTCTTCAGGCACTTGGTATGACCAAAACTACCTTTTTTTTTTCCAGTCAGACCAAGGCACAGGGTCTCACTTCTCACAATTCCTTAATCTTCCTCTTCTCCCAGTCACCTTCTGCTGTCAGTGGGCAGCCGACATGGCCCTTTCAGGTCTCCTACCTGTGGCCTCGTCTCAGTCTTTATCCTCCTCTATAGTATGGGACACCATTAATTGCCTCTTCCTGCCTGAAATTGCTGGCTGGCTCTCTGCCAACCCCTCTAGCTACACCTCCTTTCTCTCCTTGGCCGCAGCCTCTCCTCTGGCTGGCCCCGCCGTGCACTCCCTCCCCTGGAATTCTACACTAGCTCATCTCCTCACCCTGCCTATTAGGTCATTCCTGGAGCTGCAGATGCCAGCTGTGTGCAGGTTAGCGCCCAAGTCTCTCAATCCTCCAGCCCATTCCCTCTTAAAAGCTCGGAACCTGCTCTGTAATGGCCTGCGGGCATTTTAACTCCTCTACCCTGCAGAGGGCGATGAGGCACCTCAGGTCAATTAACTCCTTCCCTTGGCCTCCTCCTGATTTTCCTGTGCCTGTTACTTTCTTTACACCTCTACACTTGGGTCTCCTCACACCAACTATACATCTCAGTTCCCTGGACTGTTTTTGCCCCATTGCCCTACCCAGCAACCACAGTTAACAGAGTCCCGCCTCCTCCTTCCCAGCGTGGTCTCCAGCGTTACATCCCACTCTCACATCACCTGTGTGAGTGCTCGGACCTGCTTAAAGGCTAATTCCTGGGACACGTTCCTTCCAGTTCCCTTTGAACACACGGCCTCTCTTCTTGCCATTACTATTCTATGACACAATTGTGACACTTCCCACACTGCTAATGAATAATAAAATGAAACCCCGGAGCTAAGAGCTCCTGCAGGTATATCCTTGCAGGATATTCAGAACAGTTATCCTGGTCCACCCCTTCGTGGGGCCATTTGTTTTGCTCCCACTACAGAAGAAGGTAGATGTGAAATATGGGCTTATTTAATGACGTCATTGTATCAGTCGCACACTTTGGTCCACCTATCTGTCTGACTACACTGTGTATAATAAAAAACCTACCAAGTTTACTAATTCATTAGTATAAAACTTGAAAACATGATTTAAAAATCACCTCTATTTAAGTAATTTGGAACTTTTGCTCTAAATAAAAAAGCACTGGCTGCCTTTTAACATAAAGATGTCAACTCTAAGCCCTGGCCATCATAAGTTCCAGAGTTATAATAAGATCCAATGCTCAAGAATATTAGCTCCATTCAGCTTTTCATGTGTTTATAGATTTGGACTGACTGTACAACGGCATTTTTTCAATGGAAGGCAAGTTTGAAAATGATACTTTAAAGTAGTGTGAGGCTGGCGCCAGCCACACAGCATGCAATGAACTCTGAGGCTGACTGTGTAGGATGAAGCGCAGCTGCATGACCCTACCTTGAAGCTATTCTGGATCTTAAGAGTGAAGCTCTCACTGGCCTCAGAAAGCCACTTTCGAGCTAGCAAAATTACAATGTTTTATGCTGGATTTAGTAATGTATGCAGTGGTAAAAACATTTCACTACTTGAGCAAAGGGAAAAAAAAACCTAAATAAATGCACAGATAGACATCTATAATCTATCCTCTATATAGGGAAGGTCAGGAAAGAAATGATTACGTTAAGTGTGGTTTCATGCAAAAATTTTTAAAGGAGGCTGACTTTCTATTCTTCCACATTGAACAGAAGCCATAAAATATTCCTAGGCTGAGATTTCATATCAAGGTTGCCCTGAGCAGAATCAGTACCTCTCAGGGGCCCAGCCCCTGCCCCGGGGGCATCCCAGGCAGAGTTAGGGAGCTCTGCTAGAGTCTGGTGTCCAATGCTCTCTCAGGCCTGGTCCCCACCTTTCGGACTGGTTTCCCTGCCAGACAATGCCAGCACCTCACATACATCACCGCTAATGCTGCCAGTGACCTAGAGAAGGAGATATTATCCTTGCTTTAGAGATGAGGAAACCAAGTTGGGGAGAAGGTAAGTAGCGGGCCTGAGCTTCAGGAGGTTGGTTTGACTCCCTTTTCACTGGCAGTGGATCTCACTGGCAGCTGAGTGTCCCCTTGGGGGTGGCTACAATGAGTAGGGGATGCTACTGGCATTGAGTGAGTGGAGACCAAAAATTTTTAACGTTCTATAGAGCACTTGACAGCCCTCATCCAAGAGAGAATTTCCCTGCCTCACATGCAACGGCACCCAGCACAATGGAGCATGCAGGGAGAGACGCCACCTTGAAGGGCCTCACTAATTCGTGTCATCAGCAGGCTGGGGTGGCATGGGGGCCGCAGGGGACATCCACTAACACCGGTGTCCAAGTGAACATACACGGGACTTTTCTTCATTAACAGCACGTAGCTAGCAAAAGATGGAATGATTTAAAGACTTTACTAAATACTTGAAGATAAAAGGGAAACAGAGGCTGAATCCTGCATCGTTAAACCACATAATACAACCTCTCGTTTCCCAGCTTCTAGCCTTGACGACGGCCACCTCGCTTGCCCTGACTGCTCAAGAAACTACACCAGGACACAGTCTTCTGGGATGCCGACAGTTCTTGTGGGGGACAGGTTCAGTTTCCCCTGTGGATCCCCCTTCTCCCCAGCTCTCCGTGGGGAGTACGCTGCATCCACAGTGCCCCTGCACCTCTGGCTTTCCAGGGGCTTCAGCCAATGGGGCGCACTGGCCAGAGACTAGGAGGAAGAGCATTCACCATATTTTGCCATCTATAATGCATTCCCGGGTATAATGCACACCCATGTTTTGTGTGCATTATACACAGGATCATTATGCCCGTGGTATGGAATCATCATACCCATGTTTTTCCCTCCTCAAAAATCTGGGCAAAGAGTGTGTACTCTCCATGGCAAAATATAGTATTTCCCTGGCTCTCTCCATGCGAGGTTACCTCAAGCTAGATATATTCCCCACTTGTTCACAGCTCGGCTGAAGGTAACAAATCTACACCTCTCTCACTCTGCAGTGGACAGAATAATGGCCCCCCAAGGGTGTCCATCCTACTCCCCAGAACCTGTGAATGTGTTCCTTTACAGCAAAAGGAAAATAAGGCTGCTAATCACCTGACCTCGAAATGGGGAGGTTTCCCTGGATTATCCCAACACAGTCACAAGAGTCCTTCAAAGTGGACAAGGGAGGCAAAAGAGGTCAGAGTGGTGCCACGGGAGAAGGACTCCCCCCACCGCTGCTGGCTCTGAAGACGGAGAGAGGGGCGACGCAAGGAATGCAGGAGACCTCCAGAAGCTGAAACAGGCGGGAAAACTGGTTCTGCCTCACAGCCTTTAGACAAGAAAGCAGCCCTGCTGATCCCTTGATTTTGGCCCACAAAACACACTTCCCGCTTCTGACCTCCCGGAGCCTTGAGCTGCTTTAAGCCAGTGTGTGGCAACTTGTTCTAGAAGCAACAGGAAACTAATGAAAAGGCTTCTGTCAGGTTTGGGTAACTACTCACCCTCCTGTCAGGCCCAGACCGCTGAATCTCCACGGTGGCTCCCGTCCACACCTTTGTCAACGGCCTCTGACATAAGTAAACTCTGCCCATTCTGACGCGCCCGTGCTGCACCCCAGAGCCCTGTATGCCCACTGCGTTATGTGGCTTTTTCCTGCTAAAACAAAGTCAATCCCTTTGCACTCTTAGATCCAAATGGAGCCAATTTGTTAAAACCGAGGGCTCCTCTACATTTGTCAGTAATCTGTCTATTAATTTATTTCTTTTAGCTTAACAGTTCATTTGGCTATTCCACATTTCCATCCCATTCTGAAAGGCCACCAGGCCAACCTCCCAGTCAGAGTCAGCCTCAGGTCAGCTCAAAACGGTGACACCGTACACACGCTTTTTCAGAATATCATTTCAAGAAACTGCATATACTTTATGATACTATGAAAATAAAAGGGTTCTTCTCTCATTCTGACCGATGCATTTCTGTAAAATTACTGAACTTACATAGTAAGAAAGGTATTTGCTTCATATACTCCATAGCCTAAAACTTTAGGAACTTTCTGGCAATTCCAGCCTTGGTTAGACAAATGTTATTTCAGGATAACCTAATTAGACACTGTAAATACCAAGGAGCAAAGTCCTTGAACTACACATGTGAGAAACAGCATCACCAACCACGTAAAGCATTTAACTGTCGGGGAGAGACGGCAGAGCGGTAGGATGGGCAGCGTGGCAAGGCGTGTCAGAGGGACGGGCTTGACCAGAATGCACCCAGGGCTCCAGGGCCCACTCTGCCAGTTGCCGGCTCTGTGTCCTTCGGCAAGTGAGTTTTTTCTCTGGATCTCAGCTTTCTTCCATCCATAATAAAAAAAAAAAATCAGATCTCCTTTAATAATCACGCCAGCTCTCACGTTCTAGGTTCTTACGTTCAGTATCTCACGTTCAAGATACTGAGTTAGAAAGTGCTATCAAGCCCTGGCTGGTGTAGCTCAGTGGACTGGGCGCGGTCTGGGAGCCAGAGGGTCCCGGTTCGATTCCCGGTCAGGGCACATGCCTGGGTTGCAGGCCGGGTCCCCAGTGAGGGCCATGTGGGGGGCGACCATGCATTGCTGTTTCTCTCCCTCTCTGTCTCCCTCCCTTCCCCTCTCTCTAAAAATAAATGAATAAAATCTTTAAAAAAAAAAAAGAAAGTGCTATCAAGTGATAATAAAGAGTTGAGTGACATTTATTATAAATAGCCTTAGCAATGCTCACTCAATCAACGAGTCAATAGTTACTGAAGATTTACTGTGTGCCAGTACTATTTCAGGGGCTGGGGACAAAATGGTAATTAGGATACCTGTCCCTAGCCTGGAAGCACTTACTATTTAGAAGAGAAACATATTAAATAATTAAAATTAGACATTTTTATGTCTAATTTCATGTCAAAAATGACATTAGACATTTACATGAGGTTCAATGGGGCACAAAGAATTGTGTTTGATTTTCGTATTCCTGGGAGGGGTAAAATAATAATACTCCCAGAAGGGGTGGGAGCAACCATGCTTGATAAATTCAGCATTATAGTAATTATTTACCACTAGAGCTGATAAAACAAAGGTGGGCAGTGACTAAAAACAACAACAACAAAAAAATAAAACTACATCATCTCAGCCAAAATGGTTAGTCATGACATCCAGCCGATCTTCACTGGTTCCCATGGCTGAGCCCATTATCAGCTGCACATACTATCGATGCACACACCACATGGACAAGACAAATCCAATCAGAACTTCTCTGGAAATTTCTACAGTAACTGAAAAGCTGCATTCAGCAATGAGTTACAAAAGGAATATATAAAAACCTGAGTAGTTCTTAAAATGTAAATTAAGCATCACTATCTTGAGTTAAAGATGAAGAAGGCACATTATCTTTTGTACTGAAAGATAATAGTCTATAATATTATTTTCTAAAGCTAATTAATACATTGTCTTGAAAAAACACGTTCATGCTGCTCATTTTAAACAGAATTAAAAATACACTCCATATTAGATTTTAAAACAGGTAGTCACTGAGCTGGAAGAAATGTGCTGGCTGAAACCAGAGCTCCTTTGGTAAGATCAAGCGCATTCTGAAGATCCTTTCTGTACCTTTCACCTGTGCGGACGCCCACTTCTACCATCCTCCTCATGCCCCGTTGCAAGCCCAGGCACGAGCCCCACATCTGCTGTGTGCCCTTGCCAGAGCATCCTTAGGAATGCTACACCCAGACAGTGCTGTCTGTCTGCGCCACTCATTGGGCTTGAAACATCAAAGGACCTTTCCTTGTTGGCTTGAGTATTCACTTGTGTTCCCTCAACGAAACTAAAATTTCACAGAAGCCTGCGCCAGATTCCAAAATTCCTTGCTAGCATCAGATTCCAAATTCCTTACATCACAAATACTGTTTTCCTTCTCTAAACTACTTTCAATTTATGTTATTTTACTCCTTGCAAACCACTTAAAACCCTCTTTGGATCAAGGCTGAGTATAAATAAAGAAGTAAAGGATCCCCAATAAGGACCAGAACTGTGCCCTAAATATGGTAGGTGATTGAATGGTTGATTTAAACTGTTGCAGTCAAATCACCATATTTAAGATTACGTATTTATCTGAAACAACCTCCAAAGTGAGCAAGTAAAGAAAAGTTGATCAGAACAAGAGCACCCTTGGGCTCAGGTCCATGGTGCAAATCCATCTCCAGCGGCCTTCAGAAAAACAAAGGCAGTCTTCTTTTGTGAATGGGAGGAAAATTGACAACTGGGTAGGAAGCATCACATGCACCAACAGCACACATTCAGGAAAATATTCGTGATTCTAGACTGCAGTCCTTGCTATGAATTAAAGTTGCATGACATGAGAACTGGCTCATCGATCTGGATTATTTCTAAGTGGTATTATAGTAGATGACCAGAGATAGATCTAAAAAATGCGCAGAAATAATTAAAGCCTTTCAAATAACCCGTCATCATTAAATCCCTTGAGAAGGACTCAAGTAGCCTATGGGCACAAATCACTTATCAAACTGTACCAGTAATTTAGCTTTGAGATACAAATCTATGTAAAATTTGCCAGCCCGGAGCATAAACATTACACTTCCATAGAGCCAATTTTGCTGAAGGGTAGTCGACAGTTAGGAGTTACCTGACCTCTTGTCACAGTAAAAAAGCACCAGCATGTGTTATGATATACTTTTGTCTTTGTTAGTATATCCCATAGCCTGTGGTACGTGAATATACAATCTGTGTATTTGATTTAGTAATAAAAATAGTAGAAAACTATATTACTAAACCAATTCAGTCTACAAACACTTCTATGGCAATACTTTTCAAAATAACCCAGCCCGTCCAAACCAAAGGACTTCGATGTTCTGCTGTTCAGTGTGCATGGACACCTACTTCTTTTCCATCTGCAATAAGCTTTTCAAAGAAAAAGCCAACCATCACTGAAATGGACCACACTTTATGAATTATGAATCAGAGGACACTTAAGGACTTGTGGCATAGTTTGATTTAAGAGACTATCCTTTAATAAGGAAATAGTTTATTAAGTTTCTTCCTAAATAATGAGATTTCCCAAAATCTAACTGTTCAAGAAATATAAATGCTAAATATATCAAAATCATTTTCAACTGTCTCACCACTGTCTGTGTCAGTATTTACTAACATAAAATCTTCTTTCTAAATAAACTAATCATGTAAGTAATTTATTCATTCTATCAGCATGTTGATAGGGAAAAACAAAAGCAGAAAAAGAACAAAGACCTGACATTCGGGAGAGGAAATTTAGCTGTATAATTTTTAGAACAAGCATAATTAAATGAAGTCAGAAAATTGTATTTTCTACTCTTCAATGTTAAGCCATTTTCTTTCACAATGGGAAAGATGAGCCCCGGCCCTAAGAGCTTCAGGAGAAAACACAAAAGGAAGAATGAGAAAATTAACAGGTCATGGTTACCTGTGTTTATCACAGCATTTCAGGGACATATAAAATATTTATGAAAGACAACTGGATGTATAGTAACATAAGAACTTGGGTCGAGAAGGCTAAATAAGTACCGTATAATCCACTTACAGAGACTTCTGAATTATCCCATTAGAATAATTTAGTTACCTGAATTGGTAAACAACCATATTTACTATATACAGATGTAGAGAATAGGATAGAAATTAAATCTTCTTGAATACCACTTTAACAACATCACTGCCTTGCTGAAAAATCCCTAACTACTCTCAAATGCTTCTAGGATAAAATCCAAACTTCACTGCGCAGCCTATAAAATGCTCCTTAATTTGGCCACCTCCTACCTATATTACTTTAGAAGCACTACTCTTCAGCAGGGCCATGATTCACTCTGCTCTGATTGGGCCTAACAGCCCTCTCTGTGCTCAGACCCGTCCCTTCCTGGAATGCCCTCCCCACTTCCCAGGTCACCTTCACCTTGCTAGCCTAGGTCACCAGACTAGCCTAGTCTGACCACTCAGGCCACAGAGAACACTAATCTGTTTTTGAATTTCTAATTAGATAGCTAGCTAGAAAAAATTATGATCTGAATATCTGTATGTACACACAGAGAGATTCCATTCTAAGTAGCATCATGAGAGTATGGGACTTTGTCTTTGAGATCTCTGAATCACCTGCAGTCAGAGACACAGCTGGAACAGAAAAATAATGACTTCCCTTCATCGCCTGGTTTTTTTAATAACTCTTGAAGGTAACATGCTGACATAACAGATTTTAAGACTAGGATAAAATATGACCTTCTGGCTATGAGAGCTTAATCAACTAATGGAGAATTTCTGAATAGTTTCCTTGGGGGATAGTTTGGTTATGTGATATTGATAAATACATTTGTTATATGTAAATGAGGTTAGAGAAAGCAGCTTGAAATATATGTTTGAAACGTCAGAGAAAGTCTGAAGCCTTTTTTAGGTGCTAGCTCTTTGCTCACCAATGGCACAAACTTTACTCATAAAACCTCAAGCTGTCTACTTGAAATGGATATATTTTATTGAATGTAAATTATATCTCAAAGTTAGTATTTTTTAAAAAAATTTTAAGCTTAGGCCCTGGCTGGTGTGGCTCAGTGGACTGAGCGCTGACCTGCAAACCAAAGGATCGCTGGTTTGGTACCCAGTCAGGGCACATGCCTGGGTTGCAGGCCAGGTTCCCAGTAGTGGGTGTGTGAGAGGCAACCACACATTAATATTTCCCTCCCTTTCTTCCCTCCTTCCCCTGTGTCTAAAAATAAATTTAAAAATCTTTAAAAAAACGTTTAAGCTTAGTTATGACTCTCCCTACAATATATACCACATTACAGGATAGACATGGCAGCTAAGAAACTAAAAAACGGTTGGCAAAAGACAATTCAGTTTCTTTTTTCTTGTCATACCATTCCATTTCTCTAGAGACAACACCTCTTGGGTCTTCAGAAGCAAATCACATCCCTTCACCCAGCACTGTACTCATCTTTCCAACTCACGGCCACTGCTCATTACCAGTATTATGCTTAGGGACCCGGGGTGAGAGCAGCTGGCCCAGTGGTCTGCTCAGATGAGATGGGTTAAATGTACGGCTCAGAAAAGTTATTTTCCAAACACCCAGACTGGCTTATATTTCTCCTTCCTCCTCTAAAGCACAAACAGAATTTTTGATTTTTTTATTTTGCGGGAGGCTGGAGGTGAGCGGGGGGAATGTTATGAAACCTCAGAGCAGTCTTCAACAGCCATGGGCATTTATGATCATTCCTTGTGAAGTCTTCTTCAAAGGCAAGGCATTCCAGTGCCTTTTGGTGGTGTCCTCTCTCCTTCGCTCTTCTTTGTTCCCAACATCTGACTCCATGAGGAACTCCAGGTAGAGTGATAAAGATGTGTCAGGTGTGCAAAGGATGCTATGAAAATAGCACTCTTTTTGCTCTCTAAGACAACTGCAGAATCTTACTACCTGAGAGGACAACTGGAAACATCAGAGACCAGCTGCCATGTAAAAAAAAAAAAAAGAAAAAAAAAAAGGGACTCCTGTAGGACAATTTATGATTTTCTGATTATCTGAGCTCCAGTGAACTCTCCCCAGGGTGTGTGTGTGTGTGTTTACATAAATGGCCATGTGCAAGAGGCAAGAGTGGAGACTGGAAGTTTGGACAGAACACTGCTATGCCCTAAATTATTTCATGCTTGTTAAATGTAAAGTTATGCTTTATTCCAAGGCTAATACAGTCCACATTTTAGCAGTTCCTCCAAATCAAATAACAGGCAACTTGTGTGTCTAAAATTTCCTAAACATCAAGCAAATGTTATTACTTGTTTGTCAGTCTTATAACTTCCTTCTGTATTATATTTGACTGTATTACATTATATGACTCAATATTTCTTGAGCATCCACTCAGCACTGAGCTAGGGAACTAGAACTGTGAAATGGAATGCTAATGCACTGTGGTTTGGTGGTAAAGTATGCGCTTAAAGCAAAAATTACATATGGTCAAAATTAACTGTGAAAATTCCTAAAATCACTGTCAACTTACTCTTAAACTACCAAGATCTGAGTTCTTGGTAGCTTAACAGCCAAAAAAATAAAGCTGTTGTTTCTATGACCATTTCAGCTGTGGCTTTCCCTTCCCTGGGTCAATGGAAGCCAGGACTCAGCTTCGGAGGTGGCGTTATGTGCAAGCTGACCTTGCCATATGCTAAGTCTGTATATGATACAGCTGTAGCGTGTACCAGTCTCTGACTTTAGGAAACACATATTACAAATGTAATTTCACATGAAGCACACAGATTACAAAGCACATTTTAACCCACACTTCAGCACATCTAGTTCTTGACCACAAATTTGTGTGGCTGGCATGGAAGAAATCATCCTCCATCTCACGGATGGGAAGACTGACGCCCAGAGAAATGGAGACAAAGTCCGAGATCACACACATGAAGTTCTGACTGGTGGTCCTGTGCACTTTATAGTATACTGAGCCTCTTTACATGTACCACGCACAGACACATGAAGAGAGCCTATGTAGACAACAAAGCAACACAATACGCCTGATGGTTCTGCACACTGACTGAACACTCTCCCAAGGGTAGGGACAAATGCAAAAAGAAGAACAGAAACTCCAAGGTGAAATCTGGCAGAAGGAAGATCTGGCTTAGAGGAAAGTAAGAGGATATTCCAGGTCATGAGAATGGCCCCACAAAGGCACTGGAGGGAGGGAACAGCAAGCAAATTTGCTTTGCTGGAAGGAAGAATATATTGGAAAGTACAAGAGAATAAGGTTTTGTATTCCTCCCTTGGGGTCTAATCCTGAGGATATAACAACACTCCAACACCCCACTTAGCTGAAGCTAGTTGAAAAATAGAAATGGAATTGCAGTAACAGTGGTGAGCAGATGTTTGCCTGAACAATGAAATAGCTTTATCTGTTTTCACATACAAGGTATAACAGCTGATACTGACTCCTGGTTGGGTACAAAAGGAAATGAACCTTATTATATTTATTATCCATTGCAGGCTTGACTTTACCCCCAAGGGAAATAAATGCTTATGTATTCACTAAAAGGGCTAATGGCAGAGATGCCTATTTATTTTGTATTTATTTGCAGTGCTCCCAGGAGTTGAAAATTTCTCCCCAAATTATATGTAGGAATCAAGTCATGAAGCTGCTCTTCTCTTACTGCAAATAACACATTTAGGGTTTTGTTGGCAGGTGTTTTTATTTCAGTGGCATTTCCTGAGACACAAGGGTAAGGAAGAGGTGGGAAGGGCTGGGGAAGAAGAAATGTCTGGAGGAAGACAATGAAAGGCAGCCGCAAGCACTACTTCTGGGCCGGGGGCAAGTGGATGCAAGATAACCAAAAGCAGCTGTGTGCCTAGACATTACACAAATTAAGGGGGGAACCCCTATTGCAATGGTGTTCAGATTCCTGATCCTGGGTGGTACACACTGATGCTCTAAAGCCCTTCATCATTCCTTTTCTTAAGACAGAAAACATCCAGGCTGCAATATGTGCTTCACATACTACCTGAGGCTCAGACTTGCCTTGGGCACATCCATAAAGAAGGTAAGATGAGTTTTTCTTCACAGTCTCACTTCCCTTTTCTGGCATCTTGTACCTATTTCTGGCCTAGGCATGAGCTTTTGGGACAATGACCCAGGTTCCAAGATGCTCTTCCTGCCACCTCATCCTATCACCCACCCCAGCTCAATTGATCCTATCTTACTTAACACACTACTAGCTCAGGGATTTGCAGATGAAACTAGATACCAGGAACTTCAAAAGAAAGGAACAGGTCATTTCAAGGAGTCTGGAGATAGACAGCCTTCAGGGCGGGGGACTTTCCCTGTGTCTCCCAAAGCCCCTTGATTGTGGCACCCGCCATTTCTACTTACATTCAGGGTGGCCGGGCGAAGCGATCCATCTAAAGCTTAAAGTTCAGTGTGATTTCTTTGACCCACCGAGATTACTGAAAACCAAATTCTCTGGTTAGGCTTCAGTAAACAGCAAAGGCAAGAATAAGAGATGACTTCATCTCTGCTTCAGAAAACTAACGTCTTTCACAGCTCTCCAATCTAAAAACAGCGGGGTACCCCACATCCTAGAAGTACTTTCATTTGTGTTAGAAATTAAATCTTCTATACGGCCTAAGTGAATCTCTTTAGCCAAAGGGCAAGGGGTTACATTAACCCACATCTTTGCTAAAAGAGTAAGTGTAAACGTAAATATAATTTAACTTTTTACCAGGCTCAGCAACAATCAGCGGTGCTAACTTACCCGCAGAGGCAGGAGCCCCAGCCAAGCCCACAAGCACGGGGGCCGAGAGCGAGTGTTCACTGCAGGCAGGCCCATCTACTCTGCTCATCTGCTAATTACTTGATGGATTTGCTTCCCGCAAATACGATCTCCATGGAGCTCTCGGAAATGGGGAATTGCCTTGGAAAACATCCACTTTCATAGATCAGAGCCAATTTTAATGCCGATAAAGAGCCTCAGAAGCTGCACTCATAAACTGGTCACCCCTTTCCTGGTAATGAGGAGAATCACACAAGCCACAATGCTGAAGGTGTCACTTTACACTTCAGTCATGCAGACAATAGGAACTTCTCGGAGTGATGAAGCAGGAAGGCCACGCTAGACAGACAGCAGGATTCATGGAAGCCAAACAAAATAAAATAATCTTAATCCCAATCTAACTACCCACTGTCCACCCCACAATCAGGCTGACTAGTTTAACTCACATTGTTATTTTTCAGTGTGGGGGGAGGGGGAAGGGAGGTTGAAAGAAAGGGGGAAAGAGGAAGAAAAAGAGAAAAACATATAGAAAGGTGCATGACATACAGCAGTTTCTCAAAATCCAGTCACCCACATAACACCCGCTTAATTCTCTGCCACATCTGTATAGCACCAGGATTATTATTCAATTCATATTTTGAAAAGACACCTTATATCATGGCTGTAAGTGAAAAACAAATATATTCTACAAGGTCTGTCCAGAAGGTATCCAGCTATGTCATATGAAAAACAGAGACACTTATCAACGAAGATACAAGACACAAGAAACATTGTACGTAAAACAACGACGCCTCAGTTCTCTTCAAAGTTAGGCACCTTGGGACCTCACACAGTTCCCATCGCCATCAGCTGCCCCGTTGTATGTTTCTGAATCTCATCAATAGTCTGAAATCTCTTCCCTTGCAAAGGTGATTTTAGTTTTGGAAAAAGGCAGAAGTCACAGGGTGCCAAATCTGGGCTGTAGGGGGGCTGAGTCACCTGGGTGATTTGATGTTTGGCAAAAAAAACTCCACAAGAGACTTGATGCATGAGTGGGTGCATTGTCATGATGAAGCTGCCAATCACCGGCTGCCAATAGCTGCAGCCTTCTGAATCATCCAGTTTCCACGGAGGAGTGTTCAAGCTTAATGCAAAATCTGATGCAGATCCATTGCTCTACTCACTCAGTCATTTTTGAACGTGACAGCCACACAGTACACATTATCACTCAACGGCGTCTACTGCCTCCACTGACTCGCACAGTGAAGTCGTCATTATTCATGCATGTGCATTCCAGTCCACTCACTCTGCTTGGCTGCCAGGTTACGTCAACATGACACAAACTATTCTCGTTATATTAACAACGGCTGAACTTTTCCGGACAGACCTCGTATATGCACCTTCCAATAAACATAAAATATAACTATTGGTTTTTTAAAAACCATCTGCCCCTAATGTGGAAAGAGAACAGGTACAGACTCCAAAGAACAAGGCCCCAGTGAGCAGAGGCACAGAGAGGAGTCTGGTTGCCTCCTGCAGGGAACACCAGGGCAGGATGCAGAGCTCTGTTCCTGCCACAGCAGTATGAACTACCTGCTGAGGAAGAGGGCTTTTCAGACAGGTCCAGGTTCAATTTCAAGTACCAACCACAGGACAATCTGGATGAGTTTAGGCAAGTTACTTAATCACCCTATTCAACAGACTTGCCACAAACCTCCTTTCCACAGTGGTGGCACAGAGCAAATGCAATAATGCTCTAGCACTAGCACTTCTCCTGCTCAATAGAAGGTATCTATTATAGCTGTTGCTACTGCTGCTGTTATTGTAACTCTACATCGGGGGCAGGCACACACAGCTCTGCTACAGGACTGCCCTGAACCCATTATTTTCAGCTAAGGTTTTTAAAAAATTTGCTTACTAGGTGCCAGGAATTATGTTGAGCACTGGATGTTAATTCTCATTTGATCCTTATCTCTTTTGAGCCTTCCAATAACTGCAATAAGGTAAGTATTATTAGTATCCCTAGTTTACAGGCAAAAAAAGTGGGACTTGCCCCAGGTCACTGAGTAATAAAATCAGCTAGCTGGCTTCCACTCTGTCTCTGGGAAAGCAATTAAGCACTGTGGAGAGCTGTAGGACTGTGAGCGATCTACAACACAAATACCCTCAACTTGACTTTCACTACTTCTTAACCACATAATATAACCTTAAAAGGCCAAAATTCTCCACAAAGAGTAACTGAGAAAAAAATCAATCGAAACAGATCTTCACGTCTATTATAGTATGAAATGAAATGTAATAAATCCTTTCAACTACATTTATTTTCAACATACCAGCCAAAAAACTCATACTTGGAAGCACTTGAGATGAACCGTTTTCAACACTGACGCTCCCAAGGAGGACGAGAACATCGATGAACGGGCAGCGGCGACCGCCCTGTAACACTTGGTTCTAACAGTGCTCGCAAATGCTTGTCTTACAGTCCTCTGAAGAATATCCTGGGGTAGCTGCTCAGGTATCCTGTACTCTCATGTAATTTGTTTATATTCCCTATTCCATTTTATAGAAGCTATCATTATGAGGTTATTAAGATCAGTTTTTCATGAAATTTGTTTTAGCATCATGAATACCAAGTACAATGGTCTTAGGGACAGAAAAAACTCATCAGGTCTTTTCAAGGGACATTTGAAATTTGGAGCAGAACTGCAATTCTGTACATTTGAGAAACCGCTGTTTTTCCAGTTTTTCAAATTAAGGGACTCTGCCAAGTGGGAAAACACATAGGTGAGTAATAAATGAAAACACATAGGTGAATAATAAAAGTGAGTAATAAAAAATTAAAGTAACCTGCTTTAATTTAAGACTTTCATATGAAACTATTATGACCCCATTTCGTTTAGTCAAACAGGAATAACCCTTTTATTAAGATGGGGACAGGAGAAAAGGGGCTTAAACTGCCCTGCAAGCACCACGCCTCAGTCTAACACCTGCTTCCTTGTTGCCGTAACGATTTACTGCCCTGCAGTTCAAGTTACATTAGCTCCAACACATGTGTCCCAACTACAGGTGACCCCTGAACAACAACAGATTTGAAATGTGTGTGTCCATTTATATGTGGATTTTTTAAAATAAATAACTGCACTGTTTTCAATCCACACTGGGGAGTCCAGATGTGGAGGGCCAACTGTACGAACGGATAACCCCATTTTATACAAGGGACTAGAGTACCTGCGAGGTTTAGTTGGGAGGAGGACAGAGTCCTAGACCCAACCCCCAGACACCGAGAGAAGCTAAGATTTGGAGAGTCAAAAGCTATAGTTATACGTGGAATTTCGACTGCACAGGACTAATGCTCCTGACCACAGTGTTGTTCAAGGGTCAACTGTGTTCCCCTCTCTGAATGTCCAATGCAATTTCAGTCCATTCCACTGACCGAAGCTTACTTTCTCTCTCCCACAAACTACTTGCTTCCCCATTCAGCCTGGTCACCACACTTTCAGTGACCAACACTGTCCTTTTTCCTCAGGAGCCTGGGCGTGCCGTGAGGACAAAGGCAGGAGAAGTCTGATTCTCCTCTCCAACCCCAGCACATAGCACAGTTTTCAGAACACGGCATATGATCAATAACCGCGCTGAGTGAAGGGCTGCTTTTGTTTAGTCTCTACCTTAACTGCCAGTTCCCAGGAGCATTATTTGGAGGAAGTTCAGGCTTGCTGGTAGGAATTAAAAAAACTGCAATCCAACTCAAAATTTTTAAATTCAACCTAGGGATAACAGCCCAGGGGAATGGCAGAAAGAGAAGGAGAAAGACAAGATTGAAAAGCTATGTGTTTTTAATTCACAAGAGCTGGTCTGGGTGCCAAATCTGTGCCTTATAGGCTATGTGACTCGAGCAATTTAATCCTTGTGGGCTGGGTTTTCATCTCTAAAATGGAGACCATAATATACATATGATTTAGGGGATTTAAATGCATTGTACATAAAATGCTGCACTAAATATGTTGGCTTCCTTGCCTTTCCCAGAGTCCCTTTTCAACCTCTAGTTATTTAATTTAAAGAAATCATGATAGCCCTGGCTGGTGTAGCTCAGTGGATTGAGTGCGGGCTGGGAACCAAAGGGTCCCGGTTCGATTCCCAGTCAAGGCACATGCCTGGGTTGTGGGCCAGGTCCCCAGTGAGGGCCATGTGAGAGGCAACCGTGCACTGCTGTTTCTCTCCCTCTCTGTCTCCCTCCCTTCCCCTCTCTCTAAAGATAAATAAAATCTTAAAAAAAAAGAAAGAAAGAAATCATGATAATCAAGCTCCTGAAAAAATTTTTTAAAAAGTGCGATGTAAAAATTAAGGCCTGTTTCAGTGCTATTAGGCTAAACATTTGAGATAAAAATTTTGACATTTATGAGATTTGGGGCATATTTTATTTTAAGATGAACAAAATAATGAGTCTGAAAAGTAATGACAAGTGAAGAGCATCTTTAAAGTCTGGAAGAGGTTTCCCTTGTTCTTATTGGACACATACATGCCTTTGAGTAATATCTGTTCAGGCGCATTAGAAGACCAAACTGTAGAGCTGATGATCATTTTCTTGACAAATAACCACTCAATATCTAATAGATATTTGTGGATAAGGCCTAAAATACATTAAAAATTATATAGAATGCCTTTGTTGATTAAAAGTGTATTCTTGCAAAGTTGCCACCAAAGGAGCAGATCTGATAGAGTAAGATTTTATGGATTAGGTTGTATCTATACACAAATCAGTTCTGAAAAAATCCCATTTAACCCAGTCACTGAGTTTGAACTTAAATTCTACCCTTTGGGTTCTGCTACGTGACTGGGCTTGAAAACGCCCAGTTAGAGGTGTTTAACCAGCCTCATCTGGTTGTCACGATGGGTACATCACACTTTCCTTCAAGGAAAATACAAAGATCAGTAATCCATTTAGTGTCCAAAGCGTTCCACACAGCACATTAACAAGCAGAAAATCGATGAGCACCTCAAGAAAAGGGGAGAGGAAATTATCTCATAATTGATGGAATTTAGAAATGCACTTATCGGTCAGTCCTTCTAATGACCCAGGAAGCCTGACGGAAGCGCAGTGGCCCTGGCAGAGACCTGCCGTGGGACAGGTCTGCCGTGGGAGAGAGTAAGGCTTTGTGAACCGGGCTCACAGCAATGCAATGGCAAGTTCACACCAGCTTGAGAACAAGTCCTGGTACCGCCTGTGCCTCGTTCCCTCTGCAGTAAAACAGGAGAGAACTGAGAGAGATGTCCTAGCTGATCCTTTCGCATTTAAGAATTCATAATAATTTTTACAGTTCCACTAAAATCCAAATGAAATTATTTTTACCTTTTTGCACGTAGTTTAGATTACCACCAATAAGCCTGGATATTTTACTAAAACCATATTTTCATTTTCAAAAGTCTAGTTCATTAATTTGATGGTATTCTAAGTTTTATTTAGGTGAGTGTGATAGAGAATGAGCATCCATCATGGAGAGTGTTTTGTTTCTTCTGGGAACGATTGTTTACCATTAGTTTACCCCTTCACTCCTGGCGGTGCAGGCGGACATCGAGTGTGTTTCACGCTTTTCATTTCACAAAAAGGACATGCTGCCGAGGGCCTGCTGGTGTGCGACAGGCCTGTGGCTGAAGACGGCGCTCTGCAGGACCACAGGAACTGGGCTGAACACAGTCTGGGTTTGTACGTACTGGATGTGCGACAACAGCTTGATGGCCAGGAGAGACCCTGACGCCCACGTTGACCCTGAGGCACGGCCCCGCCAGGCTCACCATCCGGGTCAGCGTGCTCGCTCCCTTCCTCCTGCAGGTTCTGGCCCAAACGTCGGCATTTCGGTGGGGCCCTTATCTTCCTTCATTCTTTACAACATGCCCCCCTACACACACGCTACTATAAATTCTGTTCATAATTTCATCATCTCCTAACATACTATGTGAAAGGTTGTACTGTTTGTTTTCTGTACCTCCCCCACACACAGCTACAGACACACATACAGTGTCACCTGCCTACAGGCAAGGGCTGCATCTGAGGTACTTCGAGCACGCCGAACACTACATGGCATGTTGGAGGGGCTCAAAACCTCTGAGGTAAATGAATGAATGTCCCCTCAGCTGATTTTTTTAACAGATACAATAATACATGGCTGACCCCTTCGCTCAGAGCCCACTGCCTGCACAATGACTGTCTTTCAGTGCGTTTGTATGAACACCAACCGAAGTACACAGGGTATTCCTACTGTGAGAACTGCTGCTGACCAGATCAGCTACCAAGAATTATTTTAAATGATATTATCAACGTATGGCCTGTCTTTATACGTAATAGTTTTGTGAAAAACAGACCCTGCTAAGACATAAATCGATTTGCCATTCTTTTCCCTTTCCCCACACGATGCACAAAAAGGGAGAGTGGAAATGCTGGTCCACATCTTGTACTTAGGTGACCTAAATTGAACCCAGAATTCTAGAAAAGTAAGCCATCTGGGAGGGCGACGTGGCAAAAGCTTCTGACCCAGCAAATAACACTTCTGGGAATTTACCTAGAGGTTGCAATCAAGCAAATATAAAAGGTTTTCAAGAATTTCACCTCAGCATTGCTTATATTAGTGAATGCCTACAAACAAGGTAAATGTCTAACCGTGTGGGCAGACTGTGCAAACTGCTGTAGGCATACAATGGGACCTGCACAGCCACCACCACAGGGCTGGAGAAAATGGTCAAGTGATGTGGAAAGGCATTCACAACAAGGGTCACAAGAATGGCACACTGAGATCCAATTTTCGATGAGAGAAATAGGAAAAGTTTTCATGATTCATGGTCTTGGGAAGTGACACCTGATAGAAATTTCACTTCTTTTTTTGCTCGTCTGTATTTTCTATATTTTGTAATTACTTTTGTAATAAAGAAAAGCTATTTTTAAAGTGCCTATTTGCAGACGAGATGCATAAGAACATGAGACTGTGTCAGCAGTGAAACAAACTGAGCATTTGATTTAATGATTTTCAGTCAGTAAATCTATCATTCTTATCATCCAGTTATCAAAGCCATACTTAACAGAAAGTTAGCCCCATTCTGATAAAAAAGCAAATTCCTGAAATCAAAATGCAAACATTTCAGTTCACGGCTTATTAACCTAAGAAACGACTCTACAAGAGAACAGAAGTGATTAATAAAATCAATTAAGATATTTAGGTGACTGGGGGAAAAACACAGTAGCTGGAAAGAAAAGGAGACATGTTTTTCCCATCTGAATTCCATCAGTTGATGGAAATGCAATTACTATCCCCAATATCCACCTCTCAGTATAAACACAGCCTTCGCCCTGACTCTATCCACAGAGTCCCTCCAGCCTCTGCCTAATGTGCTAGCCTCGCCTTCGCAGTGGCTGGGGAAGTGACATCATGCTATATTGTATATGAGAGTCTCAGGACCTTTTCAGCAGCATCTAAACATCTGGAGAATTCATTACCTGAAGTCTCATTACCTAGTTCACAGACAAGAAACAAAGAATTGGGTAGACTGCTTTTCTAAGAAGGCTGAGAAAGAATGGTTCTTTGCCACAGAGAGAAAGAAGGGGCTGGTTCTTTCTGATGCTTGGGTGTTAATATACAAGCTTCTGCACTGAGTCTCTGGGTCCCCCGTCAAACCAGGTATGAACAGTGTTCAACTTCTGAGGAAAATTTATTTACCTTCCATATTGTCCTATTCCCATCTTTGCTGTCTCAGCTCGCTCCAATCCCACACTGCCCAATTCCTGCTCCCTACCTACCCCCACCCAAATATTGCGACAAGTTGTGAAACAGCCACCACCAAGTCTGTTTCACACTGTCACAGGCTCTCAAGATTTTGGTGTCTTAGAAAAGTGAGTTTAGCTGAAGGCAAGAGGATGTCTTTGACTTAGCAATATGCCCTCAAAACAGACATGGAGGAAGACTTCCCTGAAGACAGATAAATCTCTGAAGAGATAGTTGCTCTAGGTGAGAAGCAAATCATACAACTTCCAAAGAGATAGCTGGCCCCAAAACACGTCCAAAACTACTAACATTTCCATACATTCAGAAGTACTCTCAGGGTTGGAACTGGGCGGGGGGATATATATGTTCCCTCCATTAAGTTGTGTAAGTGATTCCTGTCACACTTGCTTCTGGCAAGTTCCTATAAGGATGTAAGACCTTCCTCTCCTCCTATCTTCCTGGAGAGCCAGCTGCCTCCAGGATGCTACATACCAGCTGTCTCTTATCAGTGTGCTGGCCACTTGGCCCAAAATCTCCCCTCTGCTTTACTTCAGAGGAAGAGAAAAGGCAAACAATCATGAAACTCAAAGGGGCTTATTTGAAGTGGGGAAAAAATTTAAAGCATGAAAGAAAACAATGAATGAAGCAAGCTAATGCAACAAAAGTGAAACTTTCCATAATGGTGAATAAGGAGTTAGGAATCTCAGCTCTTTCTGGCCGCAAAGACTACAGATGCCTGGAGAATATTTTCTTCACCCTCCCCCACTGCCACCCCCCAAAATGATGCAAATATCTCCTATTGTATAGCGCCCCCTGCGGTCAATCGGTGCTTTTAGGAAAGGCCACCATTTCCGGACAAGGGCAGGCTGTGGCTGTTCAGTCCTGAGGTATGTTTGGCATGCAGGTCTCCTGCTAATACACCCTAAATTTCTGTCAGCATTCCCTGAACTGTAATGTCTCCTTTTACTGCGGAAGGACTGCTGCCCCAAGGACACTATGCATTGAGAAACTTGTCAGAATTCACCAATCGGAAGCAGGGGTCAGGGTACGGAGAGGAAACTTTGAGGAGGAAGTACAACTCTCTCATTTGGGGCTTTGTACCACAGTTTAGCTCTTTAATGAACATTGACTGTGAAGATTCCTCCAAAAAGAAAGCCATGAATGTTCACAGTCTTTTAACAGTGGCTACCACTTCTACTCTATCCCGGGCTGTGTCTCCTTGACCGGCAAAAGACTGCCATTCCATTCTGTTTTCTAAGCTGTTCAGAGAGCAAAAATCATGGCAGCCACTTCCAGGAAGGGAAGGAGCTTTTTAAATGGGAGAAATTCAATAAACCCATCTGTCAAGATGTTTTACTCTTGAATCGGCCCTCTACAGGTTGTGCACTTTAATACCACACTGAATTGGACCTTGTTTTGGAAGAGTGGCAGGTGTTTTACAATAGGGAGTTCATTTACAACAATGAGATGCTTTGTGTTCAACATTTCAAAACCCAATTTTCAAGAGTTGGCCCCTTACCCATGCATTTGTCTTACAGCTAGCCACACTGCCGACAGAAGAGAGTGCCACTCCCTGGTGTGATAGCCCTCAACCTTGTGACCCTCCCTGAGAATCACCTTAAGGCAGACAAGTTTATTACTGTGAACCTCAACTTCCACATCGACAAAACTGATGTAATATTTACATCACAGAACTATACACACAGGACCTGGCACTCCACTGGGCACACAGCAAGCCCTCAGTTAAAATGGCAGCCACTGACATTTCTCTTTTTGGAAGCAGCAGGCATAGTGGGAAAAAGCACTGATATCAGACAGCCAAGACTGAAACTCATTCGTTCTGTAATCATGGAAAAACCCACCAACTTCTCCAAGCCTTATGTGTAAAATGGAGAAAACAGTGCTACCTATTTGCTGGGTATCTAAAGACTCAGCAAGATTACATAAATTTCTGGCCTATAACGAGCTAGCTAAAGCAAGGGGCTACAGGAGTACCGGAGCCAGGGGAGATTTCAGGGATAGTTTAGTCCCACATCTTCATTTTACAACTAAAAAAACAAAAAAACAAAAAACTGAAGCTCAGGGAAATGAAGAGATATGCCCACAGTCTTGGCCTTTTCCTAAACGTCCCAGTGCTGATTCGCATGAACACAGTGACAGAAATTAAGTGTCAGTTCTGCGCATTCTCAGGAGTTATCAGGCTCCCAGAGCCAAGAATGCCGAACAACCCAAGTACACAGCGAAACAGAGATGATGAAAACAAAATCCCAAGAACAAACTGAATTCTAAGAGAGCTCTGCTGAGGGCTCAGTGGGTTTCCATGAACTATTTTCTTTCTGCTTGTGAGGGGTTCAGGGAAAGAACGCAAACACTACCAGAGCCTTCCCTCTAAAGCACAGCTTTCCCAAGGGTTAGCTGCATTTTAATAACTGAGCTTGGGAAAAAAGAAAAAGCATAAAATGTATAAATTAGAATATTTCAACTTTTCCCGGAGCTATGGTATTCTACACATACAGCCCACAAAGACTATCCTTCGCCTTTGTGATTTTGAAAATACCAAGTCCCGAAATCTAAAGCCCCTTTTCTAACTCCCTAAAATCATTCATGATTTTGGACAACTTACATTTCCCTAAAATTAATTTTTTTAAAAGAGAATGAAAGAGAGAACTTCTTGGAAGAGAGAAAAATTAAAGGATGAGGACTGCGACATTGTGCTTCATAGTAAGAAATATATATTTGGTCTTCATCCCTATTCTCGGCACAGAGTTCCGAAAATTTTAAATTTCCTAAATGATAAGAGCCACAAAGGTGAGCTCTTGTTATTCATCACAAGCCCTCTGAACCATACCAGAGTTTATGTTAATAAGTAATTTTTGGAAAACACCTAGTAAACTATAAGATGGGGCTGGTTGCTAGAGTGAACCAATGACATGATTGGAGAGTTGAGACTTTCAGCCCCTCAAATGAATCAGTCACCACTGGTCAATGATTGGATCAACAGTACCTACAGAATGAAGCCTCCATGAAAATGCCCGAAACGTAGGCTGTGCTGAGCTTCCAGGTGAGTGCACACACTGCGGAGCTGCGAGCGGGATGGGCCTGGAGAGGGAGGAGGGCAGGGACGGTGCTGTGCCCTTCCACATACATGGCCCTGCGTATCTCCTCCGTCCGGCTGTTCTTGAGTTGTACCCTTTTATAATAAACTGATAATCTAGTAAGAAAATTTTTTCTGAGTTCTGTGAGCTGTTCTAGCAAACTGTCAAACTCAAGGGCGGGGGGGGGGGGGGGGGGGCGGCGGTCATGAAAACCTCTAATTTACAGACAGCTGGACAGAAGCCCAGGTAACAACCTGGATTTCTGATTGGCATCTGAAGTGGGGGAAGGAGGACAGTCTTGTGGGACTGAACCCTTAACCTTGGGTCTGATGCTAACTACAGGCAGATAGTGTCAGAATTTAATTCAACTACAGGACATCCAGCTGGTGTCACAGAACTGATTAGTTGTGGGGGGGACCCACATTTGGTGGCCAGAAGTACTGAGTGTAAAGCAAAGTACAGCGAAGAGAAATAAGAGTTTTTCCTTTAAGGACAAAAAGAAATGGTATTATCATCTTGACAATTTATCTTTTGTTGAAACTAGATTCAAATTCAATAAATGCTGATATTAAAAGAACATAAAAATTTTCTGCTTAAGGTTTAAACTTTGACTGTGATTTATTGACCTACTAAAATGCTCTAATATACCACCTTCAGCATTTAAAAAGAAAAGCAGTGCCATTTTTTATGTGTAAAATTAAGTAAATCTGGAGAAACTTGTCAAAAAACATATTCACACAATTTCATTAAATTGAACTTTTTTTATAGCAGTAATTCTATTCTTCCGGAAAAAAGAAGAATCTTAGCAGCTAGCTTCTAATATTCCAACCACTGCTTCCCGAAAGGAGGAGCGTTATGAATTGCTCCAGTGCGGAAACAATGCCCCATAGATTCCTGGAATAAATTTTGAGTGCTTTTTAAAAATGGATTCCACTGGCTTGAAACAAAAGGGACTTATTAGCAGGAAAGATTTTGGTTGGTGATACATTCAAATACATATCATCCTATAATAAGGTGTTTACAAGACCAATGAAAGAGTAAATAATGTAAAATAAACTTTACTGACAACGGAATACGGCCTGTGGTCAATCACAACAAAGAAAGTGCTGTAGAAGCCACTACCCCATGAACCTTGTATCTGCCTGACTGAAACTATGGGTAAAGCTTAGCAAAGCTACCACTTCAGCCATCCCCACGCACCACCCCCCTCCCCCCAACAAAAAAATATAGAGAAGCTCTTCCCTATAAAAGCTGTTTTAGGTCTTCCATGTTTGGAAAAGAGCTTCAACTTTGCTTTAACAAATAAATGGATCATGATGCCTGAATACTGGAAGATACACTCAATGTTACTAAAAACTGAAGATTTTCCTACATTTCAAGATAAAGGGTCTTAATGCCAATTTACCTATTCTTTCAGTCTATAATTTTAAACCAAAATGAATCTAATATTCTTGTTTTGCCTTTATCAAAGAGAAAAGGTTTTAGGGTTCAGTCACAAACTTGATTAGACTTGAACTAAATCATCAGATTGTTTCCGATTTGCTTGCTTCAGTCTCTAAATTTCTATCTGCCCAAAGACAAGACCAGTTTTGCAGCTTTATTTGTATGCCAGCTAAACCGGGGACATTTGCTGGGGTGCACTATTAGTCTAGTCTAGCCATCACAGCTAGAGCTTCACAGAATCTTAATCCAATAGTCCTCCCAGTTAAAGTAGAATGTTTATATTGTTCTCCTTATTATTATATAAATTCCTAATAATATATACCATTAATATATTACATATTGTTATACCTATGTTAGTATATAATTTTAATAGTATGACATATTATAATAATCATACATATAATATATACACACATTTAATATTATTCCTGAGGGCTTCTGAGGTCCTTTTCCTGAATTTTATGTCACTATTGGTATCATTTCATCCACACACACCCTTTCAATAAGCTTTTACTGAAGACTTATTATAAGCCAAATAGTGGCTCTTTGGCTCATGTAACGATTCTGTGTCTTAACGATCACTCCACATCAGTAGCTCTCGGAGTGATCTGCGTGCCCCTGGGGACTGCTGAACCCTGGAAGAAGGTCCGGACGCCCAATTGCTTTCACCAGAACGCTGAGGCCCGCAGTGCCTTACCGCTCACCCCTCTCCCGCCCGTGCAGGGGAGTTCTCCAGGGGCCACAGACATGGAATGATGCCATCACTGTAATGGCTAATGGGACGTGTGCTGATGTTTTAGACAGTGTCTCAATTTTAATTTCTAATAAGGTAAGTATCAGTAGACCTAGCCTATATAAACAAAAGCCCATACTGGAGTTCACAGTAGTTTTTAAGAAATTAAAGAAGTACTGAGATTCAAAAATCTGAGACTCCATTCTAGATAGCTGGCAATTCATTCTTCCTGCAAACTATAAAGACTTCAGAACACTGATTTTGGGGTGGCTTCTGGAACATTTACCCTTCAAAACTAGTGTTCCCAGAGAAAATATATAATTAAGAAAGTACAGCAATAATAGCTCCACGGAATAACTTTACTGGGGGTGGTGAGGCAAAGGCAGGAAGGGGGCAAGTGGTTAGCTACAGAGTGAAAACAGTTTAAATGTCTAGTAAGTGGCACCAATCTTCTCATAACCTCAGTACGAGATGACTCTATAATTAAACCTAAAAAATACTGACTTGAGTTATCTTGTGGTTGAAGTTCTGCCTGCCTTTAAAAAATATAAAAAACCTCTATAATTAAATCTAAAAAATACTTACTTGGGTTATCTTGTGGTTGGAGTTCTCCCGCCTTAAAAAAAAAAAAAAAAGAGTATACCTGAATATAAAAAAAAATCAACACTGAGTCTACTTATTCTATACAAGGGACACTGAGTAAGAAGAATTCAGCTTTCTGGAAAAAAGTTTTTTGGCGTGGGTTTACAAGAAAGATGAGGAAAATAACTGTTCCGGTAAGAAGAGCAGAGGGGGAGCCTCCAGATTATTCACTAACAATTAGCCCAGCAAAGTCCCCTAAGTGTCTGATGCATCACAACACTAATGCCACCTGCGCCCTCAGAGAAGGGAGGGAATGGGAGAGTGCACAAGATGCACCCTCAGCACGGAGTGCACAATCAAACTAGAAAACCGGAGAAATTTTATATTCTGCCCTAAGCCTGAATTCCCCTTTGTCAGCCTACAGCCTTCATGCCCTGCATTTCCTTTCAAAACCATGTATCCTATCTTCAACTAAGCACCTCAAAACAATTTTTGACTCCTTCCACTTTAGTGAAAATACACATTGAATTAAGCATTTCAAAAATGTACCTAATCCTATCTAATCTTTTAAAAAGCTGTTTATTCATTTCTGATCTGTGACTAGCATCTTGCCTTTGTAAATATGGCATTCCGGGCATTTTCAGAGTATTTACAAAGAGGGATCATTCCCCCAGTGCTTACGGACATGATGTTGGTCCTTCCGGACCCCATGTCATGCTGCAAGCTCATTTCCAATTTGCTGTCTATGCCGGACCCTTGACATTAGGCAGAAATGTTTCTTGCTTTTTTCCTCTTCCCATTATTACCATAGTCTCTAATGAGTTCTGCTTGCTGTATTAAATTAGCTTGCTTCTCTTTGTCAAAATAAATCACCATTTATTTCTTACCCAATGAACTTCTATCTCTGTATCTATTCTTTCGTTTTTTTCCCTCAGAAACTTAAGTTACCATATAGGCTACGATGTTTAATAAATGGCTATGTCATCTCATTTTGGAGCTTTTGTCTTGAACTTTAGACTAATTTTCCAGTTATGAGATAATACTTCTGTCAAAGTCAATTTGTATAAATCTTACATAGAGAAATTCTATAACACATGAAATCCTGCCTACCTACTGAACTGAAAAACAAGCAAAACTGTAATTTAATTGTTCCTTGTATCTACTCCTAAAACACACACAAATGAACCATCCGAATAGACTCACGGGTTTTTTTCTTGACAAGCTCTCTGCTTTGTTCTTCAGTTTTTAACTAAAACTTTTATTCAAAATGTGTTTTCCTCTTTCTAACACACATGATATTCTCATGGAAATAAAGATACAATTGACTATTTGCACATATCTTTGCATTGGTTATTTGGGTAGGTAGGCAGAAAACTAATACTCCTTCTAGAATCCTCCACGGCCCCTCTGTCATGTGATTTGACTGGTAAAGACTTCAGAAATTCACGTGAGCCACCCCGCATTACTTAAGCTGTGCCTAGGAAAGGTTTAGTAGCAGTCATTCCCTAAATGCTCTTACTTCATTCCCAAAATACAGGGGGCAGAAAAATAGGAGAATTAGAAACAAGTCATAAAACAGCATTTCTGCAGTAATACAAATTCTAACAGAAATGCATCGAGGGAAGAGCAGGATACGCACACTCATGCTCAGTTTCCAAAAGAGCCGACATTTTGTGCAGAAGAATCGCTTGCCCAGAGGCTGCTAAGATGAGAATATCTCATTCAAAATCACGGGCGTGGGGGCGGGGAGTGGAGATGGAAGAGGGTATAGGGGGGATAAATGGTTAATGGAAAAAATACAATATAAATGTTTTTAAAAAGTCATAATAAAAGAAGAGAATGCTTTAATTTCCATAATCTGTTTTATTCTTGTTTCAGAGTTTAACTTTCTAATTCATTAACACTCAAACATAAAATACACTTAAACCAGTGCTTCGGCAAAAATGAATAGCTTTTTCTAAAGATTTTATTTATTTATTTTTAAAGAGAGGGGAAGGGAGGGAGAAAGAGAGGGAGAGAAACACGGATCTGCAAGAGATACATCAATCGGTTCCTTCTTGTACGCCCCCAACTAGGAACCTGGCCTGCAACCCAGGCACCTGCCCTGACTGGGAACTGAAACCAGAGACCTTTTGGTTTGCAGGCCAACGCCCAATCTACTGAGCCACAACAGCCAGGTCAAAAAAAAAAAAGCTTTAATTTTCCTTACTTTGATTTTTTTCTGTAACCATTTTGCCATTTTTTAAATCTTCATACATATTCTCAATGAAGTCATTCTTATCTTGCCAAGCCTCACTGGCCAAACCCAACACACGTTCTCTCTCTCTTGCCATTTTTTACAACAGCAGTTCTTATCTTTTCTCCTAATAAGTAATTTCTATATATTTTTTGGATTCTTTCCCTTGTTCAAAATAGGGTCTTTGCGGGGTGGGGTGTGGGGCTGTAAGACAATAGGGAAATGGTTATTTTAATTTTAAATCTTAAAAATATAGCAATTTACTCACCTTACCTCGGTATATATATTTAGAGGAAATTTAGTGTTTAAGGGCATTTTACAATGCTTAGGACCTCCTGCCACGGCTGCCTTTCTGCAGGAGTGTGGCCTGTGGGCCTCCAGCAGTGCTCCGCCTCAGGGCCCTGCCCTCACCCTGCCTGCAAGACCCACTCTCTGACCCTCAGTGTGGGGAAACGGGCCCACTCTCTTTCCACCTTGCTCGTTCTAATGGATATGTAAGCTCAGAGCTTTAAAAACACACTCGTTCTTCTAAGGGGAACCTCTATGCCAGCAACACAGAACATGCCAAAACGCGCAGTGCTGTTCACTCTTCCAGTGTGATTTGGTTAGAGCAGATTCCAAAATTCCCTTCCTCTCACTTCCCAATTTTTTTTTTCTTCAAGCACATTTTAAACTCTGAGCAACTGATTCTTGTGGACAAACCCCTTTGAACTAGAGCTCTGAAGCCAGGTCATTGCCCTAGGCATGAAACAAGATGAGCAATAGCCTCTTAATTACTAATTTCACCAAGCCCAGCATTTTTTTCAGAAGCCAAGGTTCTGTACCCGGAAAGCCCTCTGCCCTTTTTGCGCTTTGAGCACCGAATTAGTTCTTTAAAAACTTACTGGATTCTACTTCCACTTGTTCTTCTTTGGCATCTAGAGAATCTTAAATCCAGCCTTATAAATCGAGTTCAAGTCCACGGAATTCTCTAGAATGTTACTGGACACACTTGAGGCTTCTGTCCTCACCTCATCTTTACAGTCAGGCTTCCTCCTGTGGCCAGTCGCCAACCCCTCTTCTCCCTCCCAGCCCCGCTGCAGCACTCCACCCATCCCTGGCTCCTTCTGCCACTCCAGATGCCATAAATACGTGAAGTAGGCTCAAGTCCCACTGCCATCACAACCGATCATCAATGTAAAATGGATGGGAAGAAGGGCATCCTCTTACATCTGGAGGTTCACGGCTGGCTGCCACGACGTCAACGCTAGTTTCTTCCAGGTCAATGCCCATTTGCGTGGACAGTGTTCAGAGCGATACGATGTTCTGTCTTACAAGAGGGAGTCTCGTAATCACAGCCCGTTCAGTGCTAGGAAGTCCCTGAGTGTTGCAAAGAGTGATTTTTTTAACAATAGTTATGAGCAAGGTTTTGTTAAAAACTGAAGCTGAGGAGCATTACTGAAAGTCAACATGACCTGGGTTTATTCTATGGCATTACTGGTGTGGAAATGAAACATATGCTCGCCATTCTTACCAGATAATGCTTCAGTTATGGGGTTTAGATAAGAATCTATGAGTCGATTAAAAACAATGAATGATCCCTTCTGGAAATAATACAGCTATTTAGTTAATAATACAGGTTTTGAAAAGAAAGAAAACCTCTTGTCATATTTTGTAATTTTTTTTCTTAACCTCTCAAATAGAAGAAAAATTAAGGAGAAGTAAATAGAATATACGCATATTTGAATGCGGTATACAAGAAAATTCCACCAAAATGGCAAACAGTCCTCTTGTTCTATTTAATTCCTAATTATTTGAGGGTGAACTGCCCACTTTATAAATAATCTGCCAGGCTTAGAAACCAGCTGGGTCATGAGGTAAAGAGGTGAACGAGGAGGTCACACAAGTACTTAGAGTACAAGGTTTAAGTAAACATATAGGTTCTTGTTTATTTCGTACCTTGAGAAGAATTCAAGGAAATCTGGTCCTTGTATTTGAGCCACTAGATGTCCCAGGCTCAGCAATCTGCAGCGGTGAAGTGTGGTCTCCCGCAGAGGTCCCCCGTCCTGTCTGCCACCTCTTCCACCCCACCCCTACTCAGCACACCGTGCTAAGCTGCCCCCGACCTTGGACTTGGGGGGTGGGGGGAGGTTTGCTCCTACACACTGGGTCCTGAGTGAGGGTGTCACAGTCTCCTAATCCTCACATTGGCCTTCGGAGTAGTCTTTATGTTTCCGCATTTCAGACTTGAGGAAAATTACTCAAAAGAAATGAGTAATTTGGCCTTGAGAAATTACTCAAAATAGCAAACAGGAGCAACACTGGCATTCCAATCCAGATAGGCTAGTTTCTAGGCTCCAGTTCCTTCCAGAATGCCATGCCACTTGCATGCTATTTCTCTATGTTAACTTTACTGTAACTAACAGTAAAAGTAATATTGCTATTGAATAGAACTGTTTTGTGATTTTGTGATAAGATGGGGAGAAGGAATAACAAATTTTTTCATTGCTCACATAAGCATTATTTTCCAGATATTTAGTAATAAACTCAAGAAGAATGGTAACAAACATTTATGAATACTTTGTAGAAAGTACCCTGGTAATGTTTACTTCATTTCATCTTCGCTCTGTGAGTTAGCTATTTATTATCATTTTTCTTTAACCAAGCAGAGAAAGTTACTGGCCTGCCCAAGATCACAGCTAGTCACTGACATCCAAATCCTGGTGATGAGGAACCTGACCACCGGGCCATCCTGTGGCTGCCCGACATCCAAGCACTGACTCCGGCGGCCCTGACAGGGAAAGGAGGTGTCAGCGCTGAGAGGGAAGGATGGAGACACCTGGGGAGACCGGCCCTGGGTCTCCGGGCCTCACACCCTCAGAAGAGTAGGAGCAGGCCAGCACAGCCTTTTTGTGGGAGCAGGGCACATGATGCCGTTTCCTCCCCCTTGTGGGAGATGACAAGGACAGAGAAGACTGGGCAAAGAGCAAATACTGAAAACCCTTACATGAGAAAACACCTGAAATCGTGCAATTTGTTGTAGAATAGTAGAAGATTAGAGGCAGTGAGGCATCTTGAGTAGAAGCCTGCTTTTACATTACAAATTTGAGGTGAGAGAATTATTGGCATTTCTTTAGTTAATAAATCCATTATCTCCACTTAAAAATATAGGAATTTACAACCAAAGAAGCTGGAACATCTGTAAATTATGTAACAAAACTCAGTAGCTATTTACTTCTAATGAACTTAGAATTCGGTCACTTGAAATTAACCACTATGAAAAATTTCAAACAAACACAAAAGTTTAGAGAATGGTAAAATTAATCCCCATAAACCCTTTGACAATAGCCGAAATTTTACCATACTGTACTATTAGCTTCACTCATTCTGCCCTTTAAACTTGTTCTGCTGAAGTATTTCACAGAAAATCCCATTTGTCCTAAAGCTGCCGTGGATCCCTGCATGCTTTAACAGGCGTCTCTAAAAATTAGTATAAATGCATATAAAAATAACTTTTTGTTAACCAAAATGTGCTTTTTCAAGTGCTTTGAAAAAGCTTAGTTTTGTGCTTTGACAAACTAAGAATAATTTTTTGCTATCAGGCATGGTCCATATTCAAATTTTACTGAATAAAAATTATCTTTCTTTATTTTTACTTGTTTTGTTCAAAACAGGACCCAAACAAGAGACACATATTGCCTTTGGTCTTTTTAGTTCCCTTTAATCCAGCACAGCCCCTCCTCAACTTCCCCCTCTTATAGCAACTTCAGGAAGAAACTAGCTCCATTAAAATCATTTTTATTCATTTCAGGCTCCCAATTATTTCCTATGCACATCAGAACACAGTGGACCTGAATGATACCTTCCAGCCTCAGAGTTAAGTTTTTTAGTTCCCTTACTTTCTGTCTTCAAAGAAGAAAACAACTACATACGACACGTCATTGGGGCAGCTGTGTTTTGTCTTCCAGAAGTTATCTACATTACTAGCGACTAAACACGCCTGTTATTACAATGATACTTAATTGCAATGGGAAGCGCACTGAAGTCCTATTTGAGAGACTGGTAGGAACCCAGCCAACCCACCCCTTTGCCCCCTTACAAAGGAGGCACCAGTGCCAAACCTGGGTAATTCTTTCAAGAACAGAGCTGCCCATTGTTAATTATGGAGTTGGGGAATTAGCAAGCTAACAGACGACTGTGATGCAGGGGGAAAATCAGTTTGCTCTATCACAGAATGTACTCAGCTCATTTTCTCTGTCAGGGGTTTTTAATTATTTATGATGAAGCTCCATTGCATGTTTTGTAATAATAATGAAGTCTCAGTAACACGAAACCTCACTGCAGCAGGGCACAGCTATTAAATCTTTGCTGGGAGCAGGGAGAGGGAGCCAGGGCTTCTTACCAGCTCCTTTTTGACTGGTAATGGCTATCAGTTCTGCAGACAAAAAAGGGAGAACTGGCCAACTCTAAATGGCAAATCCAATTTTGTCAGTGAAGCCCCCAGGGGCCTTTCTGCAGTTGTCAGCTGCAGCTCTTCCCCACTCTGCCCTCACTCAGCTTGCCTTCAGCTCTGGGATTGCACCAAAGGCTGCTGACCCTGGGCCGAGGCCCCAAGCAAAGCTTCCTGTGCTTGTCCCCTGAGAGTCTCATAAAGGTTGTCTCCTTTTGATGTTCCTGGTTTACATTCAATGAACTGAAACACCAAAAAAAGGTGCATGTGAATGAAGTGAGGCCACTCGGGATATGGGTGACTGCCACGAGCACCCAGGTTGGCCAAGTCCACGGTGTGAAACTGAAGGCGCTGGGATGTCCTCCTTCCCGCTCCCTGGCACTCCATCATTACTTGTTCAAACCCATTACCTCATTTCAGAAGTCACCGTGATTTTAAAAAAAAAATCACTTTAAAAGGCTTTCCCTGAAGAAAAAGCAATCCAAGACATGCTTCATTTAGAACAAAACAAACGTATGTCAGGAAGGGTTAGGAAGGGAAAAACTATCCCGAATTATCATGTGCCCTGCCTCTTAATCACCTGGAGGACAACTGTTCTGTCACTGGATAATCTGGGCCATTCTGCCTCCTCCTCTGCAACGTGAGGTTATTATATCACAAGCTGCGCATCTGTGTTACTCGGGGATAATAAAAGGCACAGCACATCACACACTTGCTATTGCCCTCTCCAACAGCACATGGGTTCCCGGGGGACAGGGAGTGTGCTTAAATCAGACCAGAGGTTTGCACACAGTAGGCACTCAATAAGTAACAGCTTTAGCAAAAAAGTCCCAGGGACCTTTATTGTCCCCCCACCCATCCAGACTCACTGCCTGTCCAGGGTCTAACGGAGCGCTTCTGACGACAGCACTGACGACGCTGCACTGTAAGCTGGCCACGCCCCTCCTTGCTTGTGGCCCCGCAGCAGTCTAACCACTCAGGAGCATCTCGGTCGCTAGTTATGCACGGTGCTTATCACCAGTGCCAGCCACAGAGGTGTTTATTAACTATCTCAAATGAATAAACGAATGAGGGAGGCAGGGAAAGACATCTATAGCCCAAAGAAGCTACATTTTTTTCAAGTAAATTATATACAAAAGAATAAAAATTGAGTTTTGATTCCACACTCAAAAATCAACTTCTTTGTTGATCCACATTTCCTCGTCAAAGACAAAAGTAAGGGAACTGAAAAACTTCCTCTGATGCTGGAGGGTATTAGGAGTTTATTGTGTATCCATCTAGTACTTTTTGCTATTCATTTACAGTATACACATTTCAGGGTATTTATTTCCTTCTTTTATGTATTTTTATAAAAACAGAATTACATTATGCATAATACTTTGCAAGGTGTTTTTTGAAAAAGACATGATAAGTATATCATGCATGACTTCCCAGATTAGTACATACAGTTCTGCCTCACTGCTAATTTCAGCTCCATGGGATTCCTAAGAGTAGCTATACCATAACTTGTGTCTTCACTGATAGATATTCAGGTCATTTCCAAGTTTTCACTACTGGAACAATGCTGTACAGGGCCTAACTCACAGTTAATGTCTGTGTGCACGTGTGTGTGTAAATGTGTGTGCATGCATGTGTGAGCACAGAGACCCTGCTTTGTACCAGGCTCTATCCTAGCTAGGCCCTCAGGATACAATGGGGGGCAGATTCTAACCTGCTCTCAGGAAGATCAGAGCTTGATGAGAGAGGTGAACATCCTTCAAAGAATCACATTAATGAATATATAATCACAAATGGGATAAAAGCTTAGAAAGAAAAAGGAAGACGATTACATGAGAGCATCTCACAGAAGCGCCTGGAAGAGCGGGGAGGTGGGCGGCACGTGCAGAGCCCGGTGCAGGAGGAGGCAGGGCAGCAACACGGAAGTGGAAGGCTTTCTGTCTGGGCCCCAGGGAGCACCGGAGAGAAACAGCATCTTTGCACAGACCTTTATGAGCATTTCTGTCCCTTATTTATTTAACAACTATGTCCTGAGCACACTGCATGTAAGAACTGTGCTAGGCGCTGCCGATTCAGCAGGAACAAAAGCTTTCACTCTAGCAAAGCAAATTCTGCAGAGCAGAATTGCCAGCTGAAAGAGAACACATAATTTAAATTGTGTTACATGCTGCCAAGCTGCCCACTTTGGGGTTTGCTCAGCCCTTCCAGGGCCCACTTGGTCACTAGGTTAGCAGACGCCTCAAAGCTATTTCCTGACTTAACTGGGTTCCTTTGCTCAACATAGCTCTTTACTAAGTCAGTCAGCGATCTTGGGGTCACTGAGCTGGTGGAGGCCACATGGACTCCACCTTCTGACAGAGCCACACGTATAAATACCGCAGTCACAAAAGATGCTGCCGGTACTCCATTAGAGGGACACTAAGATATTTTATTGCAAAAGAAATTTATTGCTAAATGAGATTTGGGGCCTGGCTGGAGATTTAAATTATTCATGTTATCCCTGTTCTCTCTTATCATGGAAAATTGAGTGATGACTGTATGGAATCCACTACTCAGTAGGGCAGCTGATAGCATCTACCTGTGGCTAGCTTTGGGTTGCTCAGCCATTCTCCACAATTCTCGGGTTCACTCTCTCACACTAATTCCCAATTACCTGCACCTCAAGCAACTTTTTCCTTCATTTTTCCCCAATCCTAATCCTCCTGCTTTACTCACTCCCCTCGTTTTCAGCAGGTGATCCCTCCTACCAAGTACGATGGAACTGATCAGGACTGTGGTCAAAAGCTGCCTTTTCTACTGGAAACTTTGAACTACAAGGATTCTCTTTTCACTTCTAACAGTTTCAAAGCAATGGGTAACCTGCTTCTCCAGAACTGTTTTATGTTATGTTTTCCCTATTGTCAACAGTCTCCCTCTTCACCAGCAAATTTCCACTGACCTACCCACACACTCAGGTCTCGTCTTAAGTTAAAAAACTAAACAAAAAAAACCTTTCTGAATTCTGCTTCTCGCTTCCTCCTCAAACTGCCGTTTCTCTCCCACATCCATGCCCTCGGTCCTGGTTGGGATCCTCATCATCTCTTTCCTGGGTGTTTCCTGCTTCTAGGCAGTGCCACATGCCACACTCTGGCCTTACCTGCATTCTGAAAACACAGACTCCCACTGCCTCCTTCTCCTGCCATGGGCTCTGGACAGCCCCCAAGGCAGCTGAACTCAACCTCAGGATTGTGGACTTTGAGGATCCTCACAATCCAGTTCCCCTGTACATTTCCAGCCTGACAACCCACCACTAATTTTGCCATCTTTGGTCCATCATACTAACTTATTTCACAGCCCTGTTTTACTTCCCTTATCACCTCAACATGCAATCTTAGAGTTTTTGCTTTAATAATTTTGCAATTTGGCCCACACCTCAGTATCACCCACAGTTCATAACCACAGGAAGAAGTAAAATTCATAGCTGTTGCCAACCTCCAGGCTGACATCATGGTCTGTTATGTGGAGAAATAATATGAGCAAGGGAAAGGAGTGGCCAGTATCTGAGCGGGTCAGGACCGGGACTGGAAGGTATCATGAGCAATGTGGGTCAGAGGTCATAAGGAGAGAGGTCAACTCAGGGTGGCAGGGCCAGGCACTTCTGAATGAGAAGGAGACTAGACACAAAAGATTCATTCAGGTCTGAGGAACCCGAGGTCTGACTCCACCTAAGTGGGGTTGGTCACGGACACAGGATTTGGGCAGCAAGGATGGAGCTGACGGCCACAGCTGCCTGACAAAGGCCTGGGTGTTAGATTCATCTAGAAGATGTCGAATACCTGCTTTGCAACCCTGGGTATTATTTCACCTTGCAAAGCCTTAGTTTCCTTATTTATGGAACGAAGAGAATAGTAGCAGGAGTGTGAAGAATAAAATGGGACACTAGACGTCCGAGGACATCTGGTGCCTGGCAGGGACAAATAGCTGTCTGAGAGCAAAGTGCTCATTAAATGTTAATCCCCTGCCCTCCCCCAGGGGTCGGGCAGCTCTTCCGCCCAGGCTCCAGCTGGTTTACAGGCAGGCAAGTGGCCCGCCCTGGGAGAAGCCGGGTGGAAAGCAAAATGATTTCTGACACTGGCTTTTCTAGGCTCAACTTATCATTAAAAACAAGTGACTGTAACTTATGTTTAAAGGAGAGGAAAATGTTGTTCAAAAGTAAACTGTCCTTTTTCTAACTGCAGCTCCAGGGCCGTAAGACTTGCAGAGGTCATCTAAAAATCTGTGCCTCTGTTTCCTCACACCTAACAACCAGGGGTACATGTATCTTCCATGTTTCAGGGAAAGACTATAAGACCAAAAAACCCTCATGAAATCATTTTGAAATTGAAGGCAAAATGTAAATGCCCTTACAAGGACAGTAATGGGATGGATGACTTTTGACTTTCTATATCTATTTGGATAACCTGGCAAACCAGGTCAGACTTGCTGATCTCAGATAGAGCTGAGCCCTTTCCCCTGCTAGGCTGAACATTTACTGGAGCAGGTTCATAGAAGATTAATGATACATCTTGCTTCTACAGGGACAGAAAGTCTCTCCTATTACATTTTGGCATACTTTTGCTTTTAGTTTAGTAAACAGCTGACTGCAGAGACCACAAATAATCAATTTCTGGAACACAAAGGGATCTGGATGATAGAGCTGATGGAAGTTCACACTTGATTACGTTTTAAGAATAAGGTTCATAAAATAATTAGTGCTTAGGTCAAATAATTAGCAAGTCTTTTAGGGTGACCCAAATTGCAGCTGGCATAAGCTAACATTCTTTTACATTTCTTTGAGTCCAGACTGTTGGAATATATACCAAAGTGTTGGAAAACAATGCAAACTTTTTGCTCTCTTGCCTGAATTGTTCAGAACAATGTTTGTGATAGTATCTCCCAGGAAGTAGCTAGAGTCTATACAGGCTCATTTCAACAAAAAAAGACACACAAAGAAAGACACACACAACATAAATTGTAAGGAAATGAACTGCAAACTTAATAAAATATATGATAGTGAGATAATGTCAATAGGAAAATTTCTAGTTTGCCTGTAGTGTTCTATTGCTCAGCTAAAGAAAACTAATCTCCTTCCTAAAATGATTTGTCATTAAAAGGCTGCACATATTTGTTCTCTCTACATTCAAAAGTCAAGAATGGCCTTTATTTCACGTACTCACTCTCTACTACCAGGAAATAAAATCTGATCAGATATTATGGATGACAAATCCAAAAGTTCCTCATTCATTCAAAATAGAACTCTGACTAACATTATCAGATATATTTACAGCATTCATAACAGTACCATTAGTAAGAATTTTATGATGATCTGTATTGCTATTACAACAGCTGACAAGTATAATAATCACTTCTTTGGTTATTACTATCATTATAATGATCTAATCAAAATCAGAGCCAGGCTACTTTTCTCAAGGCAGTCCAAGACCTGCCTGCTCAGGTGTCTGCTGGTGGCTGCGCTTGAGTATCGGCCTGGTAATTAAGCTCCCCAGGTGATTTCAGACTTTATGAATGTTTGAGAAGTACTGCCTCAAGCTTAGCGGAAATCTTTTCAGACCTATAGAACAAAAGAATGAAACACCAAAATTCCTCTTCCGAACAAGCAGAGGGACCATACCGCTTTACATCTGTCAGAAAACTGTGTGATGTACCGTAACTACACAGGATCACTGGACATAGATTTGCTTAATGTCACCAATGGTTGCTGGTATGACTTGGAGAGATTTCAACCTGAACCCTTCAGATATGAATGTCATTGAATACTTCTTTTGCATTCAGAAAATTTCTGTCCAAATGGTTCTTGAAAGAGTCCTTACCATTTATACTATTATACTTGTCCATGCTAAACAAGGGGACAATATGATAAGCCACAGCTGAGAATAAGCACAACACACCAACCAGGGATTAAACACATATATGGCCTTGAGCTTGGTGACACCTACAGTGACATTTGTTCTTCATCACAACTCATTTTTAAAATGAAATAACCAATGCAAGTGGTCATATCAGAAATAATTAATATAGCCCCATTTTATATGATTTTAAAATGTCCCAATCTCTGGAATAAATCTAGAAGAAGGTCTATGGCCAATTATAAAAAGAATATCATTAATATTAAAAAAAGTAAACTAAAGTATCGCTTTCACTTACTAGATTAGAAAGACTATAGACGTCAATAAAATTCAAAGTTGGCAAGGATACGGTGTTATAAAAACGGCACACTCAGAGCCTACACGGTGAAGCGGTGTGATCTTTCAGGATAGCAATTTAGCAATTATATCAAAAGCCTTAAAAGTATGTGTACATTTTGACTCAGCAATTCCATTTCTAGCAATTTATCCTGTAAGGATGTTCATTATAGCACAAGTGAGAAAGCACAACAGAAAAAAAAAAAAATATCTGCGGTATATATCTAATAAAAACTCTGTATTTATATACAGGTCCACACTCCCATATCTGTAATCTGAAATCTCGAAAGTTCCAAGAACTGAAAGATTATTTTGGTAATTCATTTCATTTTATTCATGGTCATTAATGACCTGCTACAAGGCTATTTACAATCTTTGTTCCACTAATTGCAAATATGAACATATTTTGCTGCTGACATGGCCACAATGAACCTATATTTACATGCACATAGTTAAATCTTAGTGTGTTCACGTATCACAATGTTCACAGTGGCTTTCTCTCATGGTAAAATTATAAATGATTTTTACTTTCCTCCTTTGCTTTTGTATGTTGTCTGAATTGTCTTTCTACAATGAGTACATTTATCTTTATATTTATAAAAATCAATGTATTTCCATTTGGGAAAAGGGAAAAAATCTAATCCTTATGAAAACATACAACCAAATATCTTATATGCACATATAGCTATGTGTACATTACAGTTCATAGCCAAGTAATTTCTCTGATCAATAAGCTTTCCCATCACTTTCTTGATTTGTGACTAAGTCATTAGACTTAGAACTGTGCCATTACATCTTTATACCAGTCTAGGTCAAGACCCAACAGCAGACCAAGAGTGCAGAAGCAGCTCAGACACCCTCCCAGCTCCCATGAAAGACCATTCCATGGGCAATGGTCAGAACACACACACCCCCAACAGTGCCAGATGTATCGCGACATGTACCACCCAGGAAGGCAGGAAGGAGAACAAAGGAAGGGAAATCACAAAAAGGGAGAGAGAATACATATACTTTCTCGTAGAAATCTTTGTCTTGAATGCATATTAAAAAAATCACACAATTTTGTTGAGTAACTCTTGCCCCTCCAATAAAACTGCAAGTCCCTATAAGCAAAGCACATGTCTTAAACTTCCTCTAGCCCAAAGAGAAATGAACACTGCTTAGGTTTAAAAAAAAAAAAACTTGACTAGATATTAAACAAATAACCATGTTTTCAATAAAAAAGTATACAGTCAGGAAGCAGAAGTCAAATGAATGGTTGTAAGAATTAAGAGTTTTAAAAGGCTCACAATAATAATAGTATCACACGGTCAGCTCTTTGGTTATACTTTCATTCATCCACTGTACAATATTTGCTGTACCCAGCTGTGGATCCGGCTCTGTGCTAGGTACAAGGGACAGAGCAGTGAGCAGAGCAGTCTTGCCTCTTGCCCTGGCTGAAGTGGTGGAAAACAGTTACAGTGGCTGCACAGAACTCCACATGCTCTTTCTCATAAGGAAATTAAATAGTATGTGTCCTCGTGCCAAAGGTGTTTATGGAATCAAGTAAGTGAGTTGCCTTTTGGGCATTACTAAGCACAACTATGGTTTTAAAATCCAGCCCCCCACCCCACCCATAAACTTACAAACTGAGTGATTTGAGAAACACAATTTAAGTATTTTTTACCTGTGAAACTAAAATACTACTACTTACACCTTATACTTTTGAGCATATGAAATACCTGACATTGCATCAGGTCCAGAACACTGGGCAAAGGTTCTTTCTCTCCCCTCTCCTTCCCCTACCCTTCTCTTTTCCTCACTGGACTGGCTGCCCCCTCTAAATTGCAAACACCCTGGAGTCAAGATAACAAGATACCTTGACTATCAGGGAATTATCAGTGCTCCTTGTTCTCAGGAGTAACAAGGACCATGACCCCTTCACTTACTTTACCACCTAACTCACCTTCTAGACCAGCTATCTTAGGTCCTATCAGAGGCCAGGCCTCTGCTTTCGGGAAACCCCTGGTGTACCTGATGATGGGAACCCATGTCTCATTCTGGGGTCATAGCCTCTGCAATATCTTAAAAACAGTCAACAATTTCTCCTTAACACATGCTGCACTTTACCCAAGCCTGTTCATTTCCCTCGACCCAGCACTTTCTGGGAAGATTCAACAACCACCACTTAGTGGACACAATATACTGATGTTATCATCCTAAAAGTCGCAGATCTTCTCTCTACATCCTCTCATTAATGCCCACATCAACTATATGAAATGGGTACCATTTAGCCCTATTAAAGCCAAAATTCCTAAAACTCTGACAGCATTGATAATACTGAATTTTCCATTACAACCTGGAATATAGTATCAAGGTCAATTAAGAATAACCAAATCCAAAGTATTTTAACACCTGCCTTTAGTGAGGGTTTGGCTGCAATGTACTATAACCAAATAGCTACACACTCTTATCCCACTTTGCCATGGCAGAGCCTGTTAACAGACAGTAAAAATGGCTTAAAAACATCGAGAGTGAAGACAAGGCTAGTCTTCAAGAATGCACAAAAACAAGCACCAGAATAACTGAACTCCTACCACCGAACCATTGACTGCTCCCACTTCCCGGACACGCCAATGTCTACTGCTGTCCACACAGCCTTTCCTTTAGCTCAGCACCATCAGACTTCTTACCACAGAGGGATACGCACACCGAAAGCAGCACGTGGCCTACCGACACACACCGAACACTTTCATTCGTCTCAGCGGTGATACCAAGCTTCTTGATATATGCCAGTAATGCCGCTCCTTCAAGTCATTTCTCATTTTAAACAAATAATACAAAATTGTAAGAAAATTGCATAATCACCTTACAAAATCAGTGGTGGCATCAACTTAAAGGCATTGCCGTAGCAAATTCACTTTAAGAAACATAAAATCATGAAATGAATGTGTTCAAAGTATAAGTTTACAACATAACCAGCCAAAATTAGTAATCACAGCTTTTAATAACATACTTTTTAATCCGTTAAAGGACAGGTGTCCTTATATAACAGGACACACAAAAGAGTCATTTTTTAAAGTACACTTGCTTGCTGATATTTATTTGCATACATACGTGTTCAAGAAGATCATGAATATGTAACAATACACTATTTAAAAGCACAATTACATAGCAAGTATAACTGATTAAGGGTGTTTGAACAAATCAGTAATGTTCCTTAGAGCACTTTTTAAAAAACAGCCAAATTGGTTTATGTTAATTAGCACATAAGAGATACTTTTGTTCATTTATTTTAGCGTAGAACCGTGTGCCAAATACTGGACTAATTTAAATAATTAAAGCCCTATCTCCACCTTCAAGTGTGAATTTTCATCCTTTCATCCGATTTAACCAATGTGGATCAGCTGAAGACAGACACATGCCATGAGATACTTCCAGATGAGATGGGCTGCAGGGTGGAAGGACTGGGGAAGTGAGCTAAGGAAACGTTACCTAAAGAGTCATTACACACGTACAATGTGCAGAGGATGCTGGTCTTCTATCAGTTTCATCGCCACATACATACAGTGTCCAAAAGTCATCATCTAATGCACAAGACAACAATCACACAGGCATGTGTGCGCATGTACTCGTGTATGTACATATGCATATGTGTGAGGGTGGACACCTAGGTCTACGGTTCTGCCTGTGCTTAATATCCCTCCTTCACCTCAATGAATTGCTACCCAATATCCTCATTAAGACATAAATGAATAAAAAATTAACATGACAGGATTAAAATACTGTTAACAAAAGGGCAAAACCAGCTTGCATTACCTTCTTACCTGACTACAGCCCTCACGTTGAGCCGCAACAGATGGTCTATTTCCACAAAAGCTGGAAACCGCAAAACAAGGAAACCCAGGTGAGCCTATGCAGTCCTTCTAATAAGCTATGCATAGTGAAGATGTAAAACCAGAAGGGATTCTGGCGTCAAATCATCCAGATCTGGGTGGTGCAGGGCAATACTGGCCAAAAAGGAGTTAGGGGAAGAGTAGCTGGTAGAACCCCATTGCATTCACAGCCCAGCCCCCAGTCTGGTTAGCAGAATGTTAAGGTGAGAAAGAACATGACCCCAGTGAATAAGGATGAAGCCACACAGCAGCTCCATTACCCTTCACAATAAAAATGTCACGTTGTTAATCTAGTAGAAGTCCTTACACTGAGCTAGGCAGCCAATGCAGACTGAATAAAGAAATAAACTAAAGGCCCCAAGGAAAGCAAGAGGTTTGCATTATAGAGAACAATTATAGTATTTGGATTCACCTGGGAAATCTACCCACTAGTGAAAGAAATGTTCTTCCTAAAGGCACCTTTAATTTAAAGTGAGTACGTACAGTCCTTGTACAATCTTGAAAAAGAAATCTTGAAGAAGTCTTGAAGATAAAAGCTGAATGACTCATATCATACAATATAAAATTCACCACAAAGCGTAGTCACTAATACAGTGTAGTAATGACACAAAGGTATACAAAATAGACCAATGGATCACAATAGAGAGCTGAGAAACAAATTCGCACACAGACACTTACTTCATCTGTAACAAAGGTGACAGACACTGCGCTGTACTGAGTGAAGGAGGTCTTTTTGATAAAAAGGTGCTCCTTTTTATCAAAAAGGAGCACCTCACACCATACTCTACAATTCACTTGAAGTGAATTTTAAATCTAAATACAGAAAGCAAAACAACAAAGAATTTAGAAGAAAAAGGTAGCAAATTATCTACATGACCTTGAAGTAGGCAAATTACTATAAAAAGATACAAAAAGCATTAATCAGAAGGGGAAACAAATGATAAACTGGGCTATTACAATTAAGAACTTCTTTTCACAAAAAGAACCAAAAAGAAAATAAAAATCAAGCCACAAAAGATATTTGCAATTCATTTACTCAACAGAGATTCATATCCTTAATCTATTGTATAAATGACCCCTACAAAACAGTAAGAAACCAGAAAACCCAATAGGAAAAAAAAAAGGTAAAAAGTATTGGGTTGGCCAAAAAGTCCATTACGTTTTTTTCCCTTAAAATAAAAGACCTATTTTTCATTTTCACCACTAACTTTATTGATGTGGGTATCCTGAGTACGTTGGCTGTCTCCTGCTACTGGCTTCTAGTGGGTAGAGGCCAGAGTTGCTACTAAACATTTTCCAAAGCATAAGATAGACCCAGAACAAAAAATTATTTGGCAAAAATGTCAATAGTCCCAAGAAACTTCCCAAACCACTTTGACACATTCAATCAGTCACAGCACCTTCTCCATACACTGCACAAATCTTTTTTTGTGTACCAGTTGCGTTTTTACCTTTCTTGAAATACTAAAGCATAAAATGTTGAAAATGTTGCATATTTTCTTCCATCTTCAATATTAAAATGGCTGCACAAAAATTCACCAATTTTGATACTTTTTTTAATGCACGCTGATATGACAACTGTCACGATACAATCTAAAAAAATTGTTTCAAATGGAGTTAAAGACGATTAGGCTCTACTAAGAGCCACTGCATGGAAAAAACTAAACGAACTTTTTAACCAACCGAGTATTTTATAAAAGATAAGCAAACAGCTGTTAAGCATATGAAAGAGTGCTCAACTTGCCTACTTATCAAACAAATCCAAATTAAAACAACAAAGTGATACTACTATTCAACCATCAGAATAGCTAAAATATACAGATTAATAATACCAAGTGTTGTCAAGGACATGGAGCAACTGGAAGTCTCATGCTACAGACGGTAGGGCTGTTTATTGGTACAATCATCCTGGAACATTCTTTGGTAGCCTCTATGTCCTGAAACTGACTCAGCAATTTCAAATCCTAGGTACGTACTCCAAAGAAATGCATACTTATGTTCACCAACAGGCAAGTACAAGAATGTTTATATTGGCATTATTTATATTAGCCAGAAACACCCAAACTTATATTAACAATAGGATATATAAACAAACTGTAGCATACTCATAAAAAGGAATATTCTACAACTGCGCTGTCCAATACAGTAGTCACTAATCACATGTAAATTTAAATGTAAATTTTTTAAAATTACGTAACAGTAAAAACTCAGTTCTTCAGTCACACTAGTCATATTTCATGGGCTCAATGGTCACATGTGGTTAGTGGCTACTGTACTGTACAGTACAGACATAATGCATTTTCATAAAGTTCCATGGGGCACTGCAATTTCAGCACAATGAGAATAAATGCATTACAAAGACAAGTAACAATATGCGTGAATTCCACAAATGCTATGTTGAGTAAAATAAAGCAGATACAAAGGAATGTATACTGCATACTTCCATTCATACAAAGTTCAAAACTAATCTATGTTACCAGAAGGCCAGATGATGGTCCCCTTTTGGGAGCTAGAAGTACTGACTGGAAGGGAGCATAAGGTGGCTTCTGAACTTCTGGCCATGTTGATCCAGAGCAACAGATCTAGATACAGATGTGTTCGCAATGGTAAAATATATGGACTCAACAGTGATGATGTGCGTACTTTCCTGTATATAAAAATTACACACCCTGCCCCCCAAGAGAAAAAAGTACAGCTTTAGTCTACTGTCAAGTCTTTCTTTGCTGCACAGCCTCCTCTGATGAAACTGAACTCAAGATGCTCATCATTCTGGATAAGTAATAGCATGCTTTGAATTACAGATTAATTTTAGCCAAGAAAAAGGAATTTAAAAAATTTCATATTCATTGTCTATTTTTACATGACTGTCATGGATACAAAATGAATAAAGAACTGCAACGGGACATGGATAGAGTAAGGAGAAGAAAATGTGGCTAGGAAGTGTTTGGAAGATATTGAAAGAGAAAGGAAAGTATTCAAAGGGGTACTGAATGTTGATATAGGTACTAGGGCATCAGTGGTGATTCAGCGCCTAATAAAAGTCCTAAGAGAAGGGAGAAAGTAGTATACCAACCTCAGCAAAAAAGGTGGCTGACGGATCAAGTCAGTCATGACAAGTCTCTAGATTCCTTTAGACTATTCATTAGCGGAGGGAAAAAAAACTCTCAAAAATGTATAGAATCAGGAGTAAAAAGTTTCCCTATGAAAAAGTGCAGGTTGTCTTTGTTAGCTAGTTGACAACAAGCCAATTAAAATAACTATCACTAATAATATCCACAAAACTTGCATCTGATTTTCAACTTTAAACACTTAAAAAAACTATATAGACGTAAATATTGTAATCACCTATGGAAATTAGATAGAAAGAAAGAAAAATCCCCATTGGGCTAGAGTGTTATCAAAATGAATGTTTATTGTCTTTTAAACAAATTTTGTAAGTGCTCTGGAATGGATAAAGTACAAAAAAAGTAGAAGCTTTAAATTATAATGAAATAACTTTAACAACAACTTCATCTGTCAGAGTTGTGGAATCAAAGAATTAGCATGCAAAAAATAGTGCTGGGAACGATGTCCAAGGTTGTGTCGTCTACCCTTTATCTTATTTCAGCAAAATTTTGCCACAGAATTTCATGTGTTTAAAAATACATTCTGTTTTTGAACACAACCAGACAAGGAGATCTGTCTATCTCCCTTGGTGTCCCATTTCAATAACTGTCACTGTGAGAAAGATTTTTCTTTGAACCCTCCTAAATCTGGTCACTTTATTTAAATTATTTTCTATTTGTTTTATTCTAATAAAAATGGAAGATTAGTAGTTTTCATTTTCTCCATGATGACAATTCATCTTATTATAACTTCCAAACTCTTTTTTAATCACCAATAAAACATTTTCATATCCATTCTCTATTTAACACTTGAAAGAAGCCCATCATCTGTCCCATTTTAAAGTGAGGAAATTTAGGCACAGGGAGGAGATGTGACAATCCCAAGGTAACTCAGCTACTTCCTTCACGTATAACTGTGTTACTAAATCACTAACTCCTCAACCTCCTGCTCCCCATGCTGAATAAGCCCTGAATAAGCCCAGAATAGGCGGCTGTACTTTAGGCCAGGCTTAGCAAATGCTGAGCAAAATTGAAGGGTTTGCATCTACAGAGAATTCACGTGCCAATTTATTTTCTAAATTGATGGTGTGCTTTTGCAGTGGATAATTGTGATTTGTGCCAGCATCATTCCCCTTCTTCTACTAATTGTACCCACATCTCCCTCAGGGACTGTCAATCAAATTGCCCCGCCTTGTCTAGAGAGCTATAGCACAGAATCCAGACTAGACCAATCAGGCAAGTTTTCCCAGGAATTTGAATCTTGAGTGGACTGCCAGAAGACTGAAAGCGGTCAGGGTTCATTTGTCGCACAGATGAGTTCTTCGGACCTGCCCTGGTTTCCAAGAGTTAGTCCTTCAGCGTCTCCTCAATTCTCAGGGACCTCACAGTCCCCTAAGTCCTTCTGCTTCAGTTCACCAGTGTCGGCTTCTGTTGCTCAACAGAAAACCTGGACTGACACAACTCTTCGGAGGAACAGATTAAAATATGTACTGATTAACTTCTGCTTTTATGCTGTGCTTATTACACAGGTGAGAAATCCTAACATGAAATCAAGCTCTTAGCATTTTGTAAACTAAGAAAATTCCCTCATGGTGAAGAAAGTAGAGTAGTTTCTTGTTCATCTGATCAAAGGCAGGGATAAGTTGGCAAGTTCTCCAGAATCTTGGTTACATTTTTCTTTTGAAAATGGCTTCTGGGCTTGGATTTCTTAGGAAGCACAGAAAATTCAGAAAGCTGAAAATGTGTTTAAGGAGGTACTTGCCCTGAGACAAGTCCTATCTTATTAGAGTCTACAGAGGACAGGACAGCAGGTCCTGTAGCAACATGTCCTCTGGACCCTGCACGCAGGAGAAAAAGGAAACGGTGCGAGGCCTGCACACTGCTGGCCACGTGCTACACGAGCCGCGGCCCAGAGTCTGAAAGCGGGAACCAGAACAAAGGAGGGGACGGTGGCTCCCCAGCAGGAGCGTGAGGCTCAGATCTACTCAGTACCTTCTTGAAGAAGCAATGTATCTGATTCTTTTCTCTTCCTGGGATTGGCAAAAGGCCTGTCAATTCTTTGAAACTGCCATAAAAACACCCTAATTTCACAGTTCACAGAAATTCCAAGGCAATGATAAAGGGATACCAGGATCTGTATCAGGAGCGATCCAGTCAGTGAAGAAAAAGCTCCTACAACGTTTGTGGTTGTTGTGGAGGAAATAATGAATCATAAAACCAGAAGCTCACTTACTGTAAGGCAATTTGCAACGTGACTGACAAAACAGGGCACATGCATGTAAAATACAGCAGACAATGCAGGAAGAATGCCCACTGCCAGGTACAGGCAGCAAGTACATGAAAATCAAGGGTCAGAACCTTATGAGCTACTTCCCCAGGCAGACCTTCAAGGTAGTTCTTACCAGTTAAGCACAGAAACTGTTCATCTCATCCTTTTTATTAAGAGCTGATTTCAGCATCAAAGCAAAGAACAATCAGAAGAGTACATTTATATAAGACAGAAAAACAAAAAATAATAGTGATGAAAATTCTCCCTTTTGGAAAGTAAAGAATGATGCAGTAATCTTACCATTGAATGCCTTCCACCTAGTGGCACCTTAAATGTAACGTCTGGTTTGACTAAGTGACAAGTATTTAGTCCCTTTCAACATCAGCTATCAACAGTTATATTTAGGGAAACCGCGAAGTAGCATTTAGGAATAAACAAACCCTAGCTCACAGTATATTCAGAAGTCCTCAAACGTTCTCTCATGTGTGCTGAGTCAAGCAGCTCACCTACAAGCGTTACTTGGTTGGCAAAAAAATCCAAGGACAGGATGGTGGATACACACTCAGGAAATAATTAATCTTTGTTTTGGTAAAATTTTGAAATTTATTACAAGTCATTCCTGAATTGGTGATCCCTGGAGCACTGAGTAAGGTCTACAAGAAGTTACGGGGGCCACGCCACCACTCGGGGCAGGGGCTGCGGTCTGCACTCCCCTGACCACTGCGCCGGTGCCCCAGCCCACAAGCGGGACTCTGGGGTCAGTGCAGCAACACACAGGAGCAGGGGAAACTGCAACATTCTGAGGTGGCATTCAGTGGCTGGAACCATTTTCAAAGCAAACAAAACTGGATGTAGTTTTCCAGTTAAGATTAAGCCACATCATTTGTAAATTATGCTCTGCCTTGTAAAATAGATGAACTTAGAAGCAAATACAAAGTTAGGCTGGACAATACTGGAAAATCTTTGGTTTTATTTATGTTACCACCATAGGTTAGGGCCATGTGGCAGATGGAGCAAAGAAGCTTTTCAAAAAACGAAATGGTTATTTATTTTATATATTTAGTGTCACGAAATAATATAAATAACAATGAACAATTGTCAATTTAACTTCCCAACAACTGCTAATAAAATGCATACTAAACCCCTTAGACTATTTATAAAATATAAAACATATTGTAACCAAAAACTTCTGTAGAAAATTCTAACCAAAACATAAAATATTATTATTAAGTAAGTATCATAAACATGAGAAAATACAACTCAGATTTCTTAGCCTGGATTCAGAACCTTTCACAAGCACAGCTTCTGCTACATTTTGGTTCTTATTTTCCAATGCTCCTCTGGAAGAATTCTACTCAAGGTAAACTGGCCAATTTATACACTGCATGCACATTCCTTCTTCGGAACTTTCTCTTCAGCCATTCCTCCTCCTCAGGGAGCCCCTCCCTCCTCTCCTCCCTCATCTCTTCCCTTCCCAAATTGTAAAGTTCTGCCTGGCTCTGGCTAGACTTCTCTGCATCCCTGACAGCATATGCATGTATTCTCTTATGCAGATAAACGATTTTGACAGCTATCTGTTGATAGAAATAATCATCCCAATCACTTTGGAGGCAAAAGAGGAGACTTCCTGTTGTTTAAGCTTACAAATGATTTAACTGTTCACATAACAAGAAATTTTTTGAGCCTCTACTATGTACAGGACACAATGCAGAATACCAAGATGGAACTAACATAACGTTCACTTTCAAGGAGCTTAGTAGAGTCTAGTCAGGAAACCAGATCACCACCAAAACTGTCCTCATTAATACAAGCTAGACGATTATAAATAATCCACGACAGGTTCTGCTGAAGGAGGGTGGGAATACTCAGCACTGTGCGGAGAGGAGAGAAGAAGCCTGGGAGGCAGCCGCAGTGGAGCTGAATAGGGAGGGAGACGACAATTCCTTAACAAGCACTAACAAAGTCAAGGGGAAGGCCGACTCGGGAAGCTAATGGAGCAAGGGGAGTGTGCTACGTTAGAATATAAATGTTGTAGTGAAAACGGAACAAATGTGAAAGTAATTTATATTATGACTTAGAGGGGACTAAACATATTAAAGGATGTTTAATTCAGAGGTCAGCACAATGTCACATTTTTTAGGAAGTGTATTAAATAACCAGGAGACATGGGAGGTTTCACAGGACAATTATGGAATTTGAGAAAAATCGTATTAATATAATTTTTATGATGTTGATTTCTTACTGAATGGCATTCCTCGCAGTAAAGTCTGCTTAACTGGAATTGATACAAAGAGCTCAAATAACACACACTGTTAGGTATTCTTCAAGGTGTTTTTGAATAAGGTGTAAATTCCACACCGTTTTCTACAACTACATGACTTCACAACAAATGATCTTCATCTGAAAATCTAACATCAATGCAAGATCCTGAAGGATTTTTCTGGAGCACCCAGAAAGATGAGTTCTTTGGTAATAATTTAGGGAGACTATTATAAGGTGTAAACTGGCAACATGTGTCTGTTGTCATACAAACACACACATATCAATCACACCATACACGGTAACTCAGCCAAATTCATCAGGTCATCACATTATCCACCAACTGTAGTTTGGAAAAGTCACTGGCATTAAAAAAACTTTTTTTTTTCCTTCAACAGAATTGTCTCACAACTGAAACAAAACAAGCATGTTATCTATTTCAGAAATTCATTATATGAGCTTTCTTAGGGGTGAAAAATCCTGACCCTTTTAAATTCAGGCTTCGATATCCATGCAGTCTCATCTGGTTCAGGTGTGAGGGTCCCAGGCTCACACATCCTCCCAGATCTTTTCACTGTTGAGAATAGAAACAGGAGAGAATATTTGCGGAGGGTGTCTCCGTTATTTGTAGACAGACTCTCTTGTTGCCATCGGAAAACTAAGTGTGAGGACATCATTAGAAAAGAAACACCCAGTTAATTTCAAGGAACAGCTCAAGAAACAGAAATGCCTGATTTTAAGATGATTTGTACAGTTAGAAACTTCTAGATAGTAACAGAAGTGAAGGTACACAAAGCCGCTGTATCTTATCTATAATTCATTTTTGTGAATTAAATCTGTTTATCAGTCCACACAGGGCATGTCAACTCCTTGCTATTAGCTACTGAACCTGGTATATGGAAACATCCTCAGGAGTATATTATCAGTAATACTGACAGAATGGAAGTTCCGATGAAAGACCCTAAACTAACTGTAGGCAGAAATACAGTGTTTTGTGAACAAGAGACAAGATTTTGCTAGCTGACTATAAGATCAGCACCTATAAGCCCTAAGGAACAAGGCTGCGTCCATCAGTGGAAGCACTGACTGATGAACAGAATGGCAGAAATCAGACTATAAAGGTATTCGTACAAACCCCCTTCCCGCAGGACAGGGCCCTGCACAGGGGTCACTCTTTGGCACAACAGCAGCTGTGCCCCTGAGCTTCCTGCAGGGCACCTGCAGTGCCACTCGCACCTGCAGCCGGCGCCACAGCCCCAGCCTCACTGGAGATCCCGTATGTGCAGCATCTGGACGGTGGGCAACGGCAGCATTTGTTTCCGCCCAAATGTAAACCTGGTTTTCTATTTCAACCAAGAGAGCACGCTGGATACGGGAGAAGTTTGCTAGTTTTCTAAAAAGCTGCACATTTCAATGCTTTTTTCCTAACTCATTATCAAATGATTTTAGAAGTTTCCATGACTTTAACACAACTGCAGAGAAACATGTCTGAAAGGTTACTGGATGTGGCAGATGGACCTATTCTGAAATACAATGAAACCTCTGGTACTTTTCTGAAAGGAAGTCACAAAATCCAAAATTAAACTGGACAGAATGGTCTTAAGCTATTTTCATTCTTTTTTCAAGGAAGCACAAGGCGTGGGAGGCTGAAGCAAGGCTGCCGCCTCCTCTCTGAATTCCCGCACTTTGGTCAGCTTGTCTTGAACTCACAAACTGTCTTCTCAGTGGAATCTGTGCCCCTGGATTGTAAACCTCCATATATTTATCATCGCACATCCAAATATGTCCTTCATTGATGACTAAGAACACAACTTCAATTTTTTATACATGTGACTTTAAATATTTAAGAAAAAACATCTAAAAACAACTTATTGGACCATTAGAAGTCCCATTTAGGATGAGATGAAAAATGTTCATTGCAAAAACCCACCAGGCATCCATCCCAGAGGCGCCCTGTGGCCGGCTCAGCCAGCGGTTGCCATGGCAGCCATGCCTACCTTATTGTGTTCGTACTTATAGGGGATCTTGAGTGTGTCCATGGCTCTGATCATGGCCTGCATGGCCGTGAAGATGTTCTGGTACACCAGCTTGGTGAAGCCCCTTTTGTCTTCATCGGAGTATCCCGAACCGTGGATGATTCTCATCTGCTTGATAAACGTACTCTTGCCGCTCTCTCCTGTCCCTGAAAGATAGACAACAGAAGCTCATCAGACCATGACACCTTCCCACAGTCTCCCAGACCCCTAAACTAGAAACCGCAGCTTGGACTTGACATTCCCCAGCAGCCTGCTCAGAGGAGCATCCCAGGAGAGCAGAGCGGCATCACCAGAGGAAGACATACCACCTGTAGCAAGCACTTGGCAAAATTAGAGAACAAGAGTCCATTTCAGAGGCAGAGGAGCTGAAAAAAATAATCTGTCACCCCTGTGGAAGCCAACCAACATGAATTTTGCTGGTGATGTGTAACCATGTATCTTTTAAGAAACACAATGGTAACGGCATCTTCTGAAGAGAGTAACACTCGATAAAGCTTTCTTCCCTGAGGAATACCTGAAACACTCACAGGAGGCTAGGTTGTTTAGCCAGGATCTGGATCTGGGGATGACAACGCACTTACACAAATGCTGTTCAGAGAGTGATAAGAGAAAAATGCCCGAAAGTTTCTAGACACTTTCTCTTATTTTAAAATGGGGTACACAGAGAGCACAGTATCCAGATAAGAACGACAATGTTTCTGGACAGCAACTGTATTGATTTCTAGGGGTGTTGGTTGGCTGAACATAATCCCAGCTGTACTGAAAAAAAAAAATTATCTAAAAAGTAGCATCTTTAAGAGAAATACAGCTATGAAATAATTTCTCATTATCAGTCAACAATTTATAGAAAGAAATTAGTACCTTTACTTTCCCAAGCATTACAAAGTATGTAGTAAAAACAACAACTCTAGATTGCTTCTTTGTCCATTACCCCCATCACGGAGGCTTGCTCTGAGAGCCCAACCACAGACCTAATCATCAAATGAGAATCTCTGCCGGTTTCTTCCCACAACAATAACAGGAATCTCAGTATGTGAGGTTAACGGTATGCAAAGAAAAGGAAAGCGAATCGGGCAACAGTTTCTCTTTCCCCTGGCCATCAGAGAAACTTCTGTATACTCATTCCCTGAAAATGAAAAAAATAAGAACAAGAAAGTAGGAGATGAAATATAAACTACATTGGCTGGTGTTTCACTGAAAGCATGCAAGAGTAGTTAATCTACACTTGGCAACTCTTTGGACCTAGTCACTAAGTCCCTGGGCAACACACTAATGCAGACTTCCAAGAATGTGAAATCGGTGAATGAATGGGAAGGAAATTAACAGTTAAGAAAACAGAATCCCAAAATCAACTCCAAAGTAAGATAATTTCCTGTTGCTTCAGACACACCCAGAGTTCCTCTCCCAATTTTATGTCTTGCTCAGTGCCCCAGGAGACCAACCAACAAGGATTTCATAATATTTCTCTTGTCCTCAGTCTTCCACTGTGGGAGACACCAGAACGAGACCAGAGAGCAGGAGAATAAGGACAGAGTGTTTATTCCCCCAGCTCCCTCCCTGCAAGAGCACCAAGATATGCTGTGTCCCCTCTAAGAGGCCCAGCCCCAGCTGGGCGGCCCTCTCCTGGTCCCTGTAACTCCTCAGTCACCCAGCTGAAGTGTGCCACATGTTTTCTGCTGGGACCCTGACTGCTACAGCACCAAAAACAAAGTCAGGGCAGCTTAATAAAATGAAGGAGCAGGAAGGCAAGAGAGTGGAGGGTACTCTCTTCTTCCTCTGCCCTTACCTTATAAATTTTATTCATAAAGCACTGGCTTCTAATCACTAATTCACACTCTTAACACTCTTCTGAAGGCCAATCACAATGGAGAAATGAGAGGATCCAAAACAGAATCCAGGCTCCTGACTTCCCCCCAAAGTACTAGTAAATCCAGCATGTGTCCCCCAGAACATGCACGTGCACCTGTTCTTCTGTCCCCTCCCAACTCCAATCTCATACAGTCAGGGGAAACAGTGGTCTCCATATTCCAAACACCGCCCTATCCTCTCTCTTTCAAGGAAACCGAGAGAAATCTGTGTTCAATCCATTATGCATTGCCCAACACTTTGAAATATACTGTCCTTTTAACCTCTCAAAAATCTGTGAGGGAGATGTGTTCGTCCTCATTCCGTACAAAGGACAGGGCCTTGGGAGGGAAGGCGCCATGGCCAAGACCACACAGCTAGTAGCAGGCAGCACGAGGACTAGAACCCAGCCTTCACTGCCCAGTCTGGGCTTGTCACTACAGGTGACCCAGAACAACATGGGTTGTGCCAAGCAGGTCCACGTACAGTGGAGTAGTTCATACCCCACCGTTCGAGGGTCAGCTCTGCGGCTGCCAGTCCGCGTCTGCAGAGGGGAAGCTGTAGTTCTGCGTGCGAGACCAGCGCCCCAAACACCCAAGATGTTCAAGGTCCCGCTGGCCACAGCTGGTCACAGCTGCCACAAATTTGGATAATTAATTTCTACTGCCCACAGTAGAAAAATATCTCAACCTGGCTTTGACCACAGCCTACTTTTATCCATTTAACCTAATTTTGAATTTCTGAATACTAGTTTATTAATGGAGACCCATTTTGAATCTTGGTGCCATATTCCAATTGACTGGCCATCCCTCCCAGTAAATTTCACTCTTGAACTTGCTGTTCACACTTTAATTTTAATTATATAAATGCAGCAAATTCAAAGTGAAGCCAAAGCTTCACTTAGGAGAGAAAAATCTATGTGATGTAAATGTTGTAGGCAGAATGATAAAAGTAGTTAACTAAAATAGTATTCTATACTAACACTGGATTTGATTCAAAAGAAAGTATATGAACCAAACCATCAACCAAGCAAAAAAACTCATATTCTTTATTCTGTAGAGATTTTTATCACAGAAATAAATGACTGGTTCCTAACAAATGTATATAATCCAAAGAGCATGGACTTCTCCTATTTTTATAGACTCATACAATATTCTCAGCGGTTTGAAAGGGACATTTTAACAATCTACTCAGGATTAGTATAAAAAAAATATCTGGTACAATAAAAAGCCCCAGCTATTCCCAAATTACATAAAATGATGTTTTTTCTAATGCCACATGAAAGTAAAATGAGAGACTTCAGCCCTGGCTGGTGTAGCTCAGTGGATTGGCCTGGGAACCAAAGAGTCGCTGGTTCGATTCCCAGTCGGGGCACATGCCTGGGTTGCAGGCCAGGTCCCTATTTGGGGACATGTGAGAGGCAACCACACATTGATGTTTCTCTTTCTCTCTCCCTTCCCTTCTGTCTAAAAATAAATAAATAAAAATATTAAAAAAAAAAAAAATGAGAGACTTCACAATTCTTCAACTCTGAATGAAAGAAAGCAGACTCTTCCACCAGGAGACTGCTTCATGAATGCAGTGATGGCTAATCTGTCTTCACAGCACAGGGCACAAGGAACTCGCGACCTATCTAAAACAGAAATCTGCTTCCAAAGCCACTTATAAAATAAAATCTAGCAAGGAGCCCTGATAATAAAATCTATGTGTCGGGGTGGGGGGAGGTGTTTCACTTTTGCTAATTTGACTATATCTCCCATCAAATTAGTAACATTAATAGACATATCAATACAGACAAGGGCATGAGTCCCACAAAACACCTGCTTTTTTCATTCGGTGGCAGAAACCCTCCCCCAGAAAAGTCATCTGCAGTTTTGGGCAAGTACTCTGCCTTTTCTTATCCCAGCTCATCGAAACACCCAAAAATGAGACTATTTGAGAATCATGCTATTAAAAAGGCCATTTCACACAGCATGTACAATTGGCTTTGAAGGATACTTAATTTTTTTTCTTCCCTATCCAAAATAAAGCACAGAGACCAATCCCCAGTTCACTTCACATGTCCTTCCATCAGAACATCAAATGTGAAGTTAATATCCGACTGTGGAGCATCACCATATAAGCAGTTAGAATACAGCATACTATTAGCTAGACATACTCACACACACAATCGGATGCTTCCATTTCAGGCTTTGCCAAAATCTTTCAAGACAAAAGGATTTCCACATCCAGCCTCGCCCACAGATCCATGCTTACTCCATATACCCTGCTCATACTAGGCATCTCTAAAGTTTACACTGCCCATTTGCATGATGTGATCTATAAAGAGTTCTGTCCAATTAATTTCTACAGGCAGGGCCGTTTTTCTTATACCCCACCCTATCTGACAGTTTTAAATTCAGTAATACATTAACTTCTTTTTCAAAGTATATTTTATTAATTATGCTATTATAGTTCTCCCATTTTTTCTCCCCTTTACTCCCCTCTGTCCTGCAACCTCCTCCCATTAGCATCTCTCCCCCTTACTTCATATCCATGGCTCGTATATATAAGTTCTTTGGCTTCTCCATTTCCTATACTATTCTTAACCTCCCCCTGTCTGTTTTGTACCTACCATTTATGCTTCTTATTCCCTGTACCTTTTGCCCCAATATCTCCCTGCCACCCCTACCTGGATAACCCTCCATGTGATCTCCATTTCTATGATTCCGTTCCTGTTCTAGTTGTCTGCTTAGTTTATTTTCATTTTTGTTCTTGTTTTTTTTAGGTTCAGTTGTCAATAGTTGTGAGTTTGTTGTCATTTTACTGCTCATAGTTTGGATCTTCTTCTTTTTCTTAGATAAGTCCCTTTAACATTTCATATAGTAAGGGCTTGGCGATGATGAACTCCTTTAACTTGACCTTATCTGGGAAGCACCTTATCTGTCCTTCCATTCTAAATGATAGCTTTGCTGGACAGGGTATTCTTGGATGTAAGTCCTTGCCTTTCATGATTTTGAATACTTCTTTCCAGTCCTTTCTTGCCTGTAAGGTTTCTTTTGAGAAATCAGCTGATAGTCTTAGGGGAACTCCTTTGTAGGTAACTATCTCCTTTTTTTCTCTTGTTGCTTTTAAGATTCTCTCCTTACCTTTAATCTTGGGTAATTTAATTATGATGTGCCTTGGTGTGTGCTTCCTTGGGTACAACTTCTTTGTGACTCTCTGAACTTCCTGTAAATCTATTTCCTTTGCCAAATTAGGGAAGTTCTCCTTCATTATTTTTTCAATAAGTTTTTAATTTCTTGCTCTTCCTCTTCTCCTTCTGGCACCCCTATGATTTGGATGTTGGAATGTTTAAAGTTGTCCCAGAGGTTCCTAAGCCTTTCCTCATTTTTTGAATTCTTGTTTCTTCATTCTGTTCTGGTTGATTGTTTATTTCTTCCTTCTAGTTCAAATCATTGATCTGAGTCCTGATTTCCTTCCCTTCACTGTTGGCTCCCTGTACATTTTCCTTTATTTCATTTGGCATAGCCTTCACTTCTTCTACTTCTTCCACACTCAACCATTTCTGTGAGCAGCCTGATTACCACTGTTTCGAAGTCTGCATCTGATAGGCTGGCTATCTCTTCATTACTTAGTGCTGTTTTTGGAGCTTTGATCTATTCTTTCATTTGGGCCATATTTCTTTGTTTCAGCACACCTGCGACTTTGTAAGGGGCAGAGCCTTCGGTATTCACCAAAGCAGGGTGCTCCACTTCACTGTGTTGTGGTGCTGTATGTGGGGGAGGGTCAAAGAGGGAACAGTGCCACTTGCTAGGCTCTCTGCCAGCTTTCAGCCACTTCCCCCACTACCCACAAGCAAACTGGGCCCTTCTGGTGCTGATTCCCAGGTGGGTGGGTTTGTGTACGTTCTAGGACCCTGTGAGTCTCTCCAATGAACTCTCCTGTAAAGCTGGGAGTTTCTCTCACAGCCACAGTCCCCACAGGTTTATATTGCCAGAGGCTTTGAGGCTTTATTTCCTGGCACGGAACCCACGCTGGAACCCTGAGGTGTATGGTTTGTCTCGGTCCCCAGTTGTTCCTCCCAGTTTATCTGCTCGCAAATGTGGGACCTCCCACTCCTCCAGCCACCGCCTCACTGCAGGTCCTCTCTGCCCTGGCTGCCCATCTCCGCCCCTCCTACCGGTCTGGATGGATGTTTCTTCTTTAATTCCTTGGTTGTCAGACTTCCGTACAGTTCAATTTTCTGGCAGTTCTCGTTATTTTTTGTTTTTAAATTTGTTGTTGTCCTTCTTTTCATTGTGTGAGGAGGCAAAGTATATCTACCTACAACTCCACCTTGGCCAGAAGAGTAACACATTAACTTCTTAATGACAATGAGTTATTATTTATTGTTGAAAGCTATCATGGACTCATTGGTTCCCTCTTTCCCACATAAATTGGCTTCATGTACCACAATTTCATCAAAAGAGCCACAAAATACAATCCATGTAGAATTGCTCTGCAGCCCTAACATGTCAGTTACTACTGTCACTGCCCTGAAGAACGCTGGTGTCCCCAGTCTCCAAACAAGGGCCCAGGGAAACAATCACTGAACACTGCACTGTCAGGAACTTCAAAGGTCCTCATGGTCCATTCTCTTTATCCTGAAAAAAAGGTAGAAAATACACCTTCCCCTGGCCTTTTACAAAGGCCCAGAGACACCCACACCACTGCTACTATTTTTAGGCTCCCAAGAATAAGAAATGCAAAACAGAGTTATAAAAGCTGTGGTATTTAAAGTTGTACAATGAAAATACTTGTTTTATCTGACGGTGCCTCTAATGACAGTATTTGGTTGGAGATATGGTCAAACCACCAGAAGCCTCCATCTGAAGCCTTTAATTAATGTGCAGGCTCGGACCAAGTGACCTGGTCCTGCCCTCTGGATTGGCCAACACCCAGATAAAGAACAGTGAAGAACAGACCCAAGTCTCATAGAGCTCAATTATAATTCAAGCAACTGATTTAAGGTCCACTGATTCAGGCCAAGAGTCTACAATATGGAATCTCAGCACCACCAAAGCTGGATTTGGGCTACTTCCACATAAACTTGGATACCGCAGAACCAGAATTTTCAACCCACAAGCACATCATCAACCCACACCTGCAAAACATTAATAACACTGAGATAAAAATGAGTTAATAACACTGAGCCAAAATATGGTCCATGTGTTGTCCACGTTCCAGGCCACATGCTATAAAATACATGTACTCAACCCTCTGCATATTTCCTTCCACTTAAATCAGAAACACAAACCTCAAACTGAGTGGCTCTAATACCCAAGTCACCATAACTTTGTCTCCTTTAAAGACTGTCCTTTGAGGGCAAGGGTTGGGGACACTTATCCCTTTAACCCCAGCAAGGTCTGGCAGAAAGTAGTAGTTTTTAAAAGTAGCATGTACTTAGTGAATGTAGTCTCACTAACTGTGAGTGAAAACTGAATAGATGGGTAAGGTAATAGTAATCAGGATCATTAATAACGACTCATCCAGTTAAGCTGTTTTTAAGGGAATGGCAAGAAAATGCACTGAAAATGCAACTGTTAAAAATATCTAGAAAATCATCTAGTCCTGGGCATCCCAAAGTGGTAAAATCCTCCTGGGAAAGTACCTGATAGTATTTCCAAGGTTACTCAAAAGTGCAAGAGCATTTTCTTGCAAAATCCATTTTACCATGGAGTATCCCTGGCAAATATCTCTGTATTACATACTGGCATTGGTTGTCTCTACAATCTTCTGAATTTGCTAAAAAAAAAAAAAAAAAACTTTAAAATGGTGGATTTTTATGGTACATAATTATAACTCAAATTTTAAAAAAATTTAAAAACTAACATCAGTATAGTTTGGAAAAGAAGAGAAGTTTACATAAATTTTCATGCTAAACTTCTAGGGGGGATGACTTTGAGCCAGCTTTGCCCAACCTCCTCCCATCCTTTCCTTCTTGAGGACTGAATGCTCACTCTCTTCTGCCTCTGAGTGTGTTTTAGAGAAAAGGTTTGAGAAGTCCTGAATTCACTTACTTTGTAGGGAGGGAAAGTGACTTGTCAAGGATTCTGTAGGTTGACAACTAACTAGGAAAAAGATGCTAGAGTCTACCAAGGTCTCCTACCTACCCGGGGCCTCCTCTTCTGTCCTCACAAACTTTCTTTTTGTAAATCACTTTTCAAACTCATAAAAGTGATAAATATTTATCATGCATTAAATGGCAGAGATTATGACTGTAAGACTTTCTAATAATGATAGAAATGCTTATTTTACATTATTATCCTAGAATATTTATTTAAATATTTAAAAATAAAAGCCCACTCTGACGTATTTATTACAGAAAATTCAGAAAAACAGAAGAATTTTCAAAATTGTTAAAATTTAAACATTTTACCATTTTTCTTTCCAATCTCCTTTTCTAGGCAAATGTACTTTTTGAGTTTTTTCTAAAAGTGAGATAATGCTGTGTTATTTTTCACTTACCATATTATGATAATTATTCCAAGATACTAATTATTCTTCAGAAAAAGTTAATAATGAATGTGTGAAAGGCAATCATAAAGGTATGCGATTATTGAAGAATTCCTCTGTCAAAACACATTGAGTATTTCTAATTTTTCAATTATAAAAAAATGTTGTGGTAAACATTTTCACAAAAGATGAAGAAAAATCTGTGCCCGAACGTCCACTTCCTTAGAACAACACACAAATGCAATTAGGTGAGTGAGTCGGAGGCTCCGACCCTCACAGGTGTACCAGCGGACACATCCATCAGTCTTCCTTACCCATCTTCCTTTTTTTAACCAGCACTGTACTTTTTTACTACTTCCAATGTGGGAGACAAAAATAAATTTTTGTCTTAACTTACATCTTTACTTATGAAACTTGTGTCCTATTTAAGTCATTTGCATTTCCTCTACAAATGTGCCTATTTTTTTAAATTTGAGGACTCTGTCTTTCTTATTGATTTCTTAAAACAATTGAGGTTTTAAAAGAAAGTTAATCCTGAGTTACAAATATCTCCCCAACTTGTAATTTTCTTTTCATTTACTGGCACAATTTGATACGTAAATTTAAAATTTGTATTTAATTCATCTGTGCTTTCTTTTGTGATTTCTTCGACTGATTTATGTTTTTAAAAAGTCCCATAGATGTATTTTATTCTGCTTTTATGACTTTATATCTTACATTTAACTAATCGACCAATATTTTTATGTATGGTGTGTAATGATTTTTTAATAACCCAAAAACATTTTCCCAAAGTCATTCTAAATTTTAAAGCTATTTGTCAAAGAAATATTTCTAAATATAATGGAGCGTTTGATCCAAACACGTGGTTTTTCATGTCCCCTAATGTGCTCCCAAATGGTGATCAATAAAATGTATGGAACATACTGAGGCTCCCAAAGCAGCTCACTGATATTCCATCCATTCCCTCTTCCTCCACTTCCCCACCCAACTAGCAGATCAACCTTTCCCTTGCTCCTTGCACATTTACAGACCTCTCAAGAATGGTAGAGAAAATGTGCAAAGATGTCAATGATCCTATTCTCTCTCCCATTTCTAAGTCTATTTCCACCCATATGACTGGCATATTCTGCATGTGCTGCCTGTCCCGGTTCCTCCTATTTACAGCTCTGTGACCTTGGGTGAGGTACCTGTCCTCTCAAAGCCCGTTTCCTAGTCTATAATACAACTACTGCCTGCTTTTAGCTCTGCTTGAGTTTTCAGTGAGTTAATCCAAGTAAAGCACAGTGTCTGGTACTCAGTAAATACTCAGTAAGGACTCAGTAAATATTAGCTGTAACTTACAATGCAAAATCAAGTGGGAAAACGAGAGAACAGTCTGACACAGGGCTGGGGTGGGCAGGGTAAATGTAGTCATCAAGAGAAATAGCATTTTAATGCAATATTTTTAAAAATCTAAATTAATGCCAAAATAATTCATGATGAACAATATCATAAGTTTAAACAAAGACAGGATTATAACAGTGTTGTACCATTCTAGCATCTGAGAAGCCGTATTAAATACTGTATCCATGGCAAGTAACTTACTCATCTTACCCTAGTCTCAGCGCTGATTCTAGTACTCCATCCACCAAAATACTTAAAGCCATAGGGCTTGGAGATTTTTAGCTTAAATTGCTTATTCTTAATTTTATTGGATGTATACTCCATGCCAGACATTCTTCTGGGCATAGGATACAGGACACATAGTCCCTTGCTTTCACAAAGGCAACATGCAAGTGTGAGAGGCAGATGACATTAGATAAATAAATAGATGAATAATAAACTATCGGAAGGAGATGAATGCTATGCATTAAAGATTTAAAGAATAATGAAACACAGAGTGACAGAGCAGCTACTTCAGTTTGGGAAGCCAGAGAATGGCCTTTCTAAGAAGATGCTTTTATGCTGATACCTGAATATTCAAGATCTAGCCACAAGAAAATTAGAGGGAAATAGCATTCTAGGCAGTGAACCAGCTGAAACAGAGGTCAAAGGGGGAGCAAGCTTGGCTGGCATGTTGGAGGTACAAGAGGGCAAATGTGGCTGAGGCACATCAGGTGGTGGGGAAAGAGTCACATGGGACGTAGTATTTCAGGAAACCAGCTTAAATTTTATTCTAAATGCACTAAACAGCTTTGAAGAATTTTAACCAGGGAAGTAAAATGGTTTTATTTATGCCAAGGAAAAAAATGAATTTTAAGGACAAGCTAGTAGGGTAGTTCAGCAATCCAAGAAAAGGATAATGGCCATTTGGACCAGACTGACAGGAGACACGCTGGAGAGAAGCGGAAGCATTCAGGAAGTAGCCTGGAGATGAGACGCAGTAGAAAGGGAGGAGAAGATACCAGAGTAACTCCCAGATTTCTGGCTTGGGTAGCTAGGTGGATGGAGATCCCAGACTCTTAGAGAGGCCTGTAGATGCAAAGATTTGGGTAATGAGAAGTATGTTGAGTTTGCAATGCTCATTCATTCCGACCAAAAGCACTTTTTGTATACCTACAAGGTCCAATGCCTTGAGGTGGAGAAGACACATGAAACAGGAGAGATAATTTGTGTCCTACATTGTCCAGGCCTCCGACAAGAAGGCAAGGACACAGCCATGAATGACGTCCTTATGCTAATGGATGAGTCAGAGCAGACTGCAAAGCCGGGACTGTAATTTCATTTCCTATGAAATGAAGCTCCTTATGTAGAAAAGATATGAAACTGTTTAACCTCTGAATTACACATACACACAAACACACCAATTACTTATAAAGTAGCAACATTGCTACATGCACACTTCTTTAGAAAGAAACAGGACTTTATTGAACATTATTTAAAATGCATAAAGATATCATAAAAATACCAGGCCATAATAATAACATTTTAAGAAGAACCCTTCAGAATAAGTATCTACCCACAGATTTTTCAATCATTTCAGATAATAAAAAGCATGAGAGTAAGTGTTCCAAATTTTTCAGTTACACATAATCATGAGCTTCAAAAATGCACTGGGTGGGAAATAATGAGATGCACTTTGGAAAGCACTCTGAAGGCCTCGGCCAACCAGTAAATAACAATACTTCCTTAGGATAGAATGGCTCACAGGGCCCTCCCTATGGGAAAGCAACAAACTAAATTTGTACAACAGGAAAAGGCGCAGGGTGATCTGAAATGCCATTTTCAACCTCATTTCATGTTCATCAGGGGATGAGCTACAGGCAGGTAGGTGCGTGGCGTAGAAAGAGCACCAGCGGACGTGAGGGGCCCTCTGAAGCCGGCCACACCGGAGACAGACATCTGTACATGGTCATTTGGTCTGGGAGCCAAAGATGAGGAAATTGGCCTGCGTAACCTCAAGAGTTCCCTGTGGCTTTTAGATTTTATGATTAAAAACCATTTACTATATTCCTCATAAGGCAGAAAAAAACCCGACCTATTATTTACTATGTATTCAAACACTAATTCAAAAGAGTTGACTAAAAACTATCAAGTTTTGTTTTTGTTTTGTTTTGTTTTTGCTTCTACTCATGTAGCTTCTTTACTTTGCGCCTCTAAAAATAATTACCTTCTGAGGTAGGGGAATTAAGGCGCTGGAGGGAGGGAGCAAGTACTGCTCCAATTAAGAGGAGCTGTGAGCTAGGCTGCCTCACAAAATACACGGGTATTCAGAGTGAAGAATACTGCATGGTTTTTGAGTTAATATCACCCCAAAATTTCAAATAATGACATTAGGAAGACTAAGGAGGTCTTGTATATGTTCCATATCTGCCTAGTAAGCATAAAACTATGATGGGATCTTGAAGAGAGACTGTGTTATGGAAAATAAGAGTTAGTGATTCAGCTCATCTACGGTGGTTATCAGGCTAGTAGGAACTTTTAGAAATTCACTGTTCCTGTAGCATCTGAGATTTAAATAAAATGAAAACTAAACTCAAAGAAATATTTCCCTTTTCTGAAAAGAAAGAACACATATTAAAAAAACACACATATACAAGCAAGCCAAACATATGCATTGTTCACGTGTCTTTAACCTTCTCTTGGGAGGAAATGTTAACATTGATCAAAACCACGGTACCTACTGAGGGTCTCATTACTACCATGAATCCCACCAGCAAGGGCTATCGAAGCTGATCCTTTTCAAAAGGATCATTTGGGAGGGTTCACCAACTACACCATGGAGAGACGCACTACAAAATCATTTGGGTTCTCACTTCCCCTAAGAAACATTAAACAAAAATAATTTTTAAGATTCAGCTTCTTTAAAGAGCAGGAACATTCATCAACAGAGGGAGGAAGAAGCTCCAGTGTCATCGATGCTCCAGGAACTTTGAGGATAGGGCCTTGAAACGCTCTTGCTCCTTTCGATTTGAACTAATCCAAAGCAATCCAACCATGCACCTTCGGCATTCACATGCACAGTTCAAAGACAGGAGGCAACCCACTAATTGATGTCAAGACAATTCCCCCAGTCCATTAAAGAGCTGCCCCCTGATTTGTTTCATTAATTTAAATTCTGCAGTCTAATTTATTTTGCCGGATGGCCATATGTTTCTCCAGCATTCAAGCCAGTGACAACAACCGACATGCAACACAGTGGTAATGGAGCAGATTCTCCCTTTCACTTTTTGCCCTCTGGTTTGTTTGTTTGTTTGTTTGTTTTTAATAGCAATAGTCATCCTGAGTCTCAAATAAAAAGGGCCTTTATCCACACTCTTAACTAAGTTGGCCCATGGAAAATGCACCTTCTTCCTGAAAGAACACAACTTACTCTTTGCTCAGAAAGATCACACCCAGAAATGTATAACCAGCAGGCAAGAAAAAGAAAGAGCAGCCTGACATCGAGGTTTGTTCCTTTAGGAAGTAAAAGTAGAGAAAAGTACATTGGTGCATGTCATTAATGTTCAGTAAGCTTGCACATATGATGACTTCCTACCATTTGACTGATAAAAGGGGAAGTGAAACTAATTACCCTCCTAATTTAAATTGAGCCTTTCCTCTTACTAAATAATCCATGGAATTGTTCCAAGAAACAAAAATCAGAGTTAAAGGGAAAGAGACTCTTGGAATGAATCTTGATTTTAGGTCACATGACCCAACAAATGTCCAAATGATCAATCCATTAGTATAGACACTGATGTAATTTCTTTAACACTGACCTAATAACACTTTAATATAACATTTGAGGCTGGGTAATAATAGTAGTTTGAGGAAAAACAAAACAATCAGTGAACAACCATTATCCTGTGCAATATTCCCTGAAGTGTTCCATCACAAAAGGCACAACAGTCATTAAATAAATGCTTGCATCAAAAAAAAAAAAAAGCTTACATCACCTAGACAGTGCTTGCTTACTTGAACCAGTAAAGAAGATGTAAGAAATTAAATCGACAGAACGCAAAATATTAAGACAAATTTTTAAAAAAGAAATACTGAATCACTAAGCATTGCTAAGTGTAGTGACATTTTAGGTACTCACAAAACCATATATATAAACACATGCACACACACATACCACTGAGGCAGAGCTCCAAAAACCAAACACTTTGTCCAATGCTGACACTAGAAGAATCACTTTCACATCATCTTGTCTTTCTATAGCTTTCCCAAGGACACTCACCATTGACTTTTATAAAAAGCCTGTTAATATACTACATATTAAATGGAATGACTTACAATATTCTAGATATTCCACAAACAAGAGTTGAGAATATATGTGAGGAAACTTCCCCTATGTATTCTTATTAATAAATATTATTGCTAAGGTGATTAAGTCATTACTTATTGCTTGTATTGTACTATAACAGAAATAGGAATTTTATAATGTATAGGTAATACACTTTTTTAATGACAGCTTTATTGAGACATAACTAATATACCCTACAACTTACCCAATTAAACAGCGGTCTTCAGTATAGTCACATAACCATTACCACGGTCAATTCTAGAATATTTTCATCTCAGGTAATAAAACTTCAATGAGCTGCCAAATATCTAACTAGCCAAAACATCAGACTACTGTGTTAGGAAAGCTTGCTACTAAACATATTCCCTCTCCTTCTAAAGTACATATTTATATTTGGGCTTTGTTGTAGTTGCTTTGTTCTTTTTCCACTTAACACGTGCTAAAGACTTTGGATTTGATTCAACAGCCTATAACGAGCCATTGAAAATATCTGAGGAAGTGTTAACTCTATCATGGGAATACATTAAGAAAACAGAGGTATAGCATGAGGGGATAGCTTGGATTTTATAGGCAAGTCGGGGAGACAAAGAACGGAAGAGGTTTGCAACCCAGCATCAGAAAAGTGGAAGACATACTATAAAGGTGAAAAATATAGGACATGGAATAAAAATGAGTATCAGGGCTAGCAAAGAGATCTAATGTCCCGCTGGTGCATATTACAGGGTCAAGAGCTAGAGGCGTTAGTGACATTGGCCTCACACGGTAGACCGAGACCTTCAGTCTGACACTAAGGAGAAAGTCAGAAAAGCAGCTTGCATTAAATAGCTGTGCCCTGTTATAGGTAAGGCCTCGCTCTGAGATCACAAAAGAAAGAAGACTAATTCCACACTGAATGACTGATCAGGTCATCTTATAAATATATAACACTTTATAAAAGTATTAGTAAGCAAAATAGTCCCACGGAAATGGAAGACCTTGTGAACATACCTTTGTGTTAGCTTCTGGAAGCAATTCTACAAAAAATATAAACTTCCATACTACATGGTGCATTAAAAGTAGAATTGAACACACTGGGAGAAAATATTTGCAAAAATATACAAAGAACTCAGTAATATGTATAAAAAGCATTTGTAAATCATATTTTTTAAAAAAGAAAAACCTCTGAATAAAGAAAAAGGCATCAAAAAACAAACTTTAATCAATTAAAAAGTAATTTAGCCCCACTAGTATTAAAAATATAAATTCATATAATAACATAATAATTCATCATAATATTTGTCACTTATTAAATCGGCAAAGATTGTTTTTAAATGGTAATATGCAGGACTAAGAAAAATGGGAAAACCTGCATTCTATACCCACAGGGGGAAATTCAAAGAGCTACCGCTTCTCAGGGAAATTCAGGAACAGGTGTCATGTGCTACAATGTCATAGAGACTCCCCTCCCCTTGCCCACCACCTGATTCCATTCTTGGGGTCTTTTCCCAAGGAAATAATTTTAAATTTTACAAATATTACCTATGTAGGATATATACCCTATAACTGGTTAAAAACATCAAAAAATCAAAATCTAAAACATTCAACAACAAAGGATGAGTAAAATAAATGAGACTACACAGCCATGAAAACTGGCATATTACCTTTAATTAAATATGAAAATGTTCATGGTAAATGAACATTTAAATGGAAAGAGTGGACTACAAATCCATATATAAGCACCATCCCAGTTCTTGAAAGTTTTCTTACACAGACACACACACATCTTGAGAACCTTCCGGCCCGCAGGCCTTGTGCTTGCCACCTGCGCTGGAGAACCAAAGAAATGGCTCTCCCTCGGGGTACTGGTTCAGGAGCCAAACAGAAGCCTCAAGATCATTGTAAAGCCAAGATACAAACCACAAAAGACCCCCAGGGATGTGAAGTGCAGTATACATGGTCACATGTTCAATGCATCAGGAGTAAAGGAGTGCATGGTACATCATATTTGCCAAGCAAGGTATGATGTAATGGGCAAAGAACACCAGGAAGGCTACTCCCTTTTCTGTCATTACAATATTTGACCTTGAGACATCACATAAATAAGGGCCATAATTCCCTTTATGTACAATGAGAGTCAGACTAGAAAAACTGAAAAGTGTCTTCTATTTCTATCATGATATAAATCTCTAATACCTACATTTACACACAGTCACCCTTAATTAAAGCTTGGTTTTTGCCGCAGTGCAAATCGGGGGCGGAGATGGAGGGGGGAATCAAGTACCTTTACCATGAGAATGACTAATGTCTATTTTAAGGTTGTCCCACATCATGTTAGGCAACTATCAAAGTAATGCTTTAAAAATTATTCTAACAGCAAGAGAATATATTCATGCATATATCAGAGGAGAAAATGGGCAGCAGGAACAATGATACCTGTTCAAAATCTGCTGATGCATAGAGACATGGAATGTTAGTAACGCAGTATGTTCTGTGGCAATCCTAGTGATTTTTCTCTTACTCTTTTCTGTATTTCCTAAAGTTGCTATGCTGAACATATTTTTAAGTCAAAAGTTACACTATTAAATAGCACTTTAGAAGTGTTGTGATAGGACTCACAAAGCTTCGGCTGAACAAAGTGATCTGGGCGCCGTTCGTCTTCTTTCCATTGTAAACCCATTCAGAAGCCACGTGTTGGGTCGGCCAAAGAGCCCGTCGCTTTTTTCCTGTATGATGGCTCTAGTGGTGCTTAGCTGTCTTTAATGCCTTTCGAAACAATTTTGTTAGACGGTACTGTGATGGCTGTCATATCGGCATTCATTTTTTTAAAAATTATCAAAATTGTTGTACAGTCATTTTAATATTGAAGATGGAAGAAAATATGCAACGCTTTCAGCATATTATGCTTTACTATTTCAAGAAAGGTAAAAACACAACTGAAACACTAAAAAAGATTTGTGCAGTGTATGCAGAAGGTGCTGCAAAGGACTGAACGCGTCAAAAATGGTTTGCAAAGTTTTTTGGCACTATTGACATTGTGGCCAACTACTCCTTTGCTGTGGGGTGGTCTTATGCATTGGAAGATCTTTAGCAGCACCCCTGGCCTCTACCCACTAGAAGCCAATAGCAGGAGATAGCTGACTTACTCAAAATATCCAAATTAATAAAGTTATTGGTGAAATTGAAAAACATGTCTTTTATTTTATGGAAAAAAGTAATAGACTTTTTGGCCCACCCAATATATTCCCCAATAGAGGCTATTTTATAAAACTGTGCCTAAGGTACAATTTGTCACCATTCTCCCAAGGCCCCTAGCCACCTGTGTGCCATCAACCTGCCTCACCCCACCTGCCCTCTTTAGATCTGACCCCAAACCATGCCTCTTTCCTCCCTCATTGAACTTAACCATTCTGCAACCCATTCTTTGAGGCCCCTTCTGGACCAAATGGAGCTTCACAGACCCCTAATGTTAACCCTTGTCAACTGTCATCTCTTCTGTTGAGGCATTTCTCTCACCTCTGCTGGTCTGCTCCTGTGACTGCAATTTAGCTTGTCCAGAGTGGGATTAACCGAAGTGCTGCCACACAATCAATGAACATCATAAATACGACACACTGCCTCTTTAACTTAGCTGTGATGCCATACCTACCTGCTGATGACTGGAGTGACAAGAACACCTCAATAATTCAGGTATTCAACATCTAAATACCCCATTATGCACCCAATTCCTGGGAGGACCTAAATTAAAAGAAGGCATGGGAAAGAGAGCGAGCCACTGAGCACAGCAGTGATGTTTCATCCCAGAACACCGAGGGGCTTGGCCCGCCACAGCGCAGGATGAAGCACAGCAGCTGGGGAAGCACAGAGGTCTACCTGTCAGCTTTCCAGTTCCTTCTGAGTCCGTCTTCACAGCGGGACTTCCTTATTTGTTTGAAGTACTGTAAATTCCCAGAATGTCAGGCACACCCATAAGCAAATGGAAGTACAAAAACACACTGCAAAGCCAAACACCAATGGTTCCTTGGCTATTATACGGAGGCCACCCATCAGATAAGGTTAATTTTCTTTCACATGTTTAATATGGCACCTTCACAAAAGAGATAAGAACACTTTAATGAAAATCTGCTTGCCAGCTCTGATACTTAGCACTCAAAACCGATATGAAATGGCTGTAAAGTTGCTTTACACAAAAAGTAGGAAAATAAGTAGTAAACCGAAACCAGATTTTCTTAAATTCCACACTGCTTTGTTACCACTAAACTAAATTTACTGCCTTAGGTCATGTTTGTCTGGGTTATGATCACATACAAAACTTCAGCCAAAATTGCTCTCCATATTTTATTCATGTGGCTTTTCAAGAAAATGCAAAATGATCTTTATGTTTATTAGGAAGACAGAGAAAGCCTTCCCACTTTGGAAAATGCTTAATTACCTAGATTAGAGGTAAGCTGCATACTCAGAAATGAAAAATAGATCCTCTTAAGGGGGGAAAAAACGGCTGTCCTAATTATACACGGATGATCTAATTAAACTGCCATTCACAATTCATTAAAGCTATTAATAAATTGTAAATGGGAAAAACAGATAGTACAGTTAAATTTACAGGAGTGCTAAAACCTATGAAACATCAAAACAGCCAAGAACTGGCGGTGAAACTTCACAAGAACATGACCTCCAGACCTCACTTAGGTGGGGATCCTTAAATGCCCCTTCTAAAGGCTCCAGACCTACACCTCCTCGTCTACAAATGAGGAAACTGAGGTCGGCTCATTCTCCCAGCATGTATACGGTTGCCACACTTCCTGAACAGCACGTGTTCCTTGGTTCCAAACAAAAAATGCTAGAATGCCTTGCTGCTGCCAGTACAGAGGACGGTTAGGGATCCTGAAGCAGTTCACAGAACAAGTACCAGAAGGAAAGTTAAGTGACACAGAGCAAAGAGCACCCAATGCTGAGGCGGTAACATCGCCAACTACAGAGTAACAACCATGCTGCCTGCCAGCTGGTATCGCATGAAAGGAGAAGCATCAGAAACTATGGCAAACAAAAAGTCTTTGGGAAGTCTGATGTGTCTAGAAAAACAGAGTTCCTAGGAATGTCAAGGTGAACAGAATATCCTTATTGATAACTTACCTATTAACAGAAGAAAACTTTCACTTTAAACAAGATAGTATCACTGCACCAACAGCCATCAGAACTATCTTTATGTCAGTAAAAGGATTTAGAATTAACAGAATAAATTTCTTTGCTACCTGTAGGAATCATATGCTTTCTTCTTAAGATTCCACATTTTAAGGGAACCCTAAAATTACCTAGGTAAGGAAAGCCCCATGGAAGACATCTCACACTGCAGTATTAGTGAGCGCCTGAACCCCAACCCTCGCACCCAGACCTGAGCTTACGAACCCATGCATTCCCCCTGGGACCCCTGGAAAACTAGTCTCTCTTAAAATGACCCAGAATCAAACAAAAAAATAGGGCATGCTGTGTATTAGTGTACACTATATTCATTTTACATATTAGCAGCACATTTATGATAACTTGCACAGTGCTTGCGAAAGACAGTGCTGGTCCCACATGGGGAGGCACAGTGACTACGGCCCAGGCTCTCAGGACAGGCAGATTCAGGCACTGTGAGCAGCGGTGTGGTTCGGGGCAAGTTATTTAACCTCCACTTCACTTTCATTATCTGCAAAAGGAAGATAAGCTTGTCTATCTCAAAGGGTGTTTTTGCAAATTAAGCACATGTTTGGCGGACTGGTGGCCGCACAGTGAAATTCTTTAACTGTATTATGGTAAATAAAGTCCAAAGCGGTTCATTAGGCAGCCTCACCTTCCATCTCTGCCCACAAGGTGCCCACACCTTGGACCACACCCATCTCCACACCCCCCCACCAAGCAATGCTCTTTCAGACCTGCAGTCCCTTTTCCCACATGGCTTCTCTGCCTGGCAAAATCTCCCTCATCCTTGTCCTTTAAGTTGGCCAACTCCCCCGAGGCCAGCTGGCCGCTCCTTCTATGTCTATTATGTGATTACATTTGGATTATAATTACTTATGTAACAAGAAAGAAATGTATTTACTGGAATGGGGAGGGTAGGGACTATTTACAAGGACCAGCAAATCTGGGGCTATTTCCATGAGGCGGCAGCCTCTCAGCAAGGGACCAGGCCGGCTGCACTTCAGAGGGAGCACAAACTTTGGGGAGGGTCTCAAAGTGAATGGAAGGGAGGCAAAGATGCAAAAAGCATGAGATGTGACTCCGCCCTGTGTTTGT